>JARHVA010004869.1:420000-462500 GCA_037957365.1 Torreya grandis | reverse complement strand
CTTTTTATGATGTTTTTCATTAATAAATCCTTCTAGTTTGGTTATGTATACTCCTTTTAGATCAAAATTAATAAAAGCACTTTTGACATCCATTTACTGAAGTCACCTTCTATATTCTGCTTCCAATGTGTAAATAACTATGATTGTCTTGGTCTTACTACTAGGTGCAAAGGTCTCTTCATTGTCAATGGCTTCTCTTTTAGCATATATGTTTACTACAAATCATGCTTTATATTTTTTAATGGATCCATATGCCTTGTGTTTTGATTTGAAAACCCATTTTTAGTCTATGGGTTTCATTCCTATGTGAAGATCAACCAATTCCCTAGTCTAATTCTTCATGAGTGAGCCATACATAAAATTTATTATGTTCTTCCATTATGGTTGATTTAAAGCTTCATGAACATTATCAAGTTCATAATTATAAATAATTCTACTCATGAGGGTAAAATTTACCTCATATCTTGTCTAAATCCTCGTTCTTTCTCTAGATGAATGAGGGTCTCTATTGGTACCTAGTACCCACTTCATATGATAACTTTGTTGCTATTGTGAAAAACTACTTACTGGATGTGAAAAACTATCTTATGGATGTTATAAATCCCTAAGATCAACATATATTTCCCCTTGAAACTCTTCTTCCTAGTTAGAAGACTCCTCATCATCTAACTTAGGAAATAATCTATGAGAGGTGGTTAGTGTTGATACACCATTTTGCATCTCAAAGGATGACTCATCAAATACCACATCTTTGCTTTCATAAATTTTCCTCAACTCAATATCCTTGACATGATATGCCTTTTAGGTAGTAATATAGCCCAATAGGATGCATTGGATTGTTTAGGACTCATGTTTCTTCCTCTTTCACAGTGGTACAAGCATGTATATAGTGTAACCAAATACTTTTAAAATAAAAATAGAAGGATTTTTAAAATTCCATACCTCTTCAGGTATTTTTTCCTCTAGAAGTTTTGTTGGTGCCCTATTGAGAAGATACACAACTATCTGAACTACTTCTACCCAATATCATTTCTCCAACTTTGCTATTGATAGCATGTAGTGAGCCATTTCCATCATGGTATGATTGTGTCATTCAATGATGTCATTCTGTTGGGGCATGTAAGGAGTAGTAAAATTTTATTTCACTACTTGTTAGTTTAATAATGCCAAAAATTTATTTGATGTGAATTCCCTCCTTCAATCTGAGTGGAGGTAAAGTAGAGGTTGGCTAGTATCCTTCACAACCTGTTGATAAAAGACCTAAAAATGATGAAGGGCCTCATTCTTAGTTTTCAAGAAGAATACCAACATATTTTTAGAGAATTTATCCATGAATAATTGGAAGTACTTATATCTAGAGAATGAAGTGGGTAATGGTCCATTTAGATCAGTATGAACAAACTCTAATTGCTTCTTGGCATGAAAAGAGCTTTCTTTAAATGGATCCCTATGTTGTTTACCTGTAAGGCACTCAGGGCATATGGGCAAGGAACTGGACAACTTTGGAAGTCCATGTACCATCCCTTTAGAAATTAGATGGTATAAATATCTAACTTATAAATGTCCATAATGGTAATGCCATAGGTTAGTGGATTCTACTATTGAGGTAGATAAAGTTACTATAGAAGATGAAACTATATCGAAAGCAAACAACTTATCTTTTATAAAGGCTTTTGCAAGAACTTTACATTCTCATGAAATCAATGAGGTTTCAATGCCATTTTTTATAATAAATTCCAACTTTACTTGATGATTCAAGAGTTGAGTGATTGATAAGATATTACATGTAAATCTAGGAACATATAGTACCTTTTTAAGTGTACATTTTCATGTTGTAAAGGGAATAGTAACTTGACCTATTCTCACCATGACATAATTTTTATCATGAGTAATCCTATCTTGATCTCCAATGGGTTGGTCTATTAGTAAATCAAACAACTTCTTACTACTTGTGATGTGATTAGTGTTACCTAAGTCAATCAACCAAATATTCCTTATTAGCTATGAAGTCTGGGAGACTAGTACTACATTTTTGTCTTCATCAGTTGTCACCTCATCTGATTCATCTTGTTGGGTACTGAGATGTCCCTTATACTTCCATTGGTGGGGATATATTTTTAACTTTTGAGTATCATTGTGCCCTGATGTGCTTGGCTCGTTAGTAGATCTTTTATTTTGGCAATTATACTAGTAGTTGTCTATGTCATGAGTGTTGGTGTGGAAAATTTGACATAACTCTTCAAATTTTATGACTAATGATGACAAAATTATTATTTTTGTTATTTTTCTAGTTTATTTTTTTAGAGATCCTTTTCATGATTTCTAACTTTATTGTTGATTTGTTTTCAAAGCTTTATCTTCAGACTCATCTAGAGCTAAATTGATTACTTCTTCCTACTGTAATAGATTCGTAAGCTCTTCAAATGATACTTTCTATTTAGTGATGTTTAGTTTCATGAAAAACACTCATAATTGAGAAGGGATTGTTGGCAAGGTGATGGGGACCAATGTTTGGTTGTCTATTATTTCTTCAAGACCTAACAAATCTACTTGCAACTCAGCTACTTTTCATAATTATTCTGATACTTTTTCATCAAACTCCATATTGAATGTATGAATTTTTAATTTTAAATGAAGTATCTTCATCTAATACTTTTCTTCATATATTGTTTCTAATTTGTCCCATGTTCTCTTTACATTATCAGCATCCCTAATATTTAGTTGCACATCATTGATGATGCTTAGCATAATTAGCATTACGTCCTTAGCATTAGCTTGTTCATACTTTATGAGTACATTGGGTTCAGTGGGAACTCATGTGGTTCCTATCCTGATGCCCCATAATACTTTAAATTGAAGGATTGTATGCATCTTTATTTTCCATGCAACGTAATTTTTCCCTTTAAGTAGTTGGGCATATGATAATATAAATTTGGGAGTAGCAATTTTTTTAACAAATAAATTATCTTATTGATTTTAAAATAAAAATTATAAGTCTTACTGGTGAGAAAAATAAGCTAAAAAATGAGCATGATAGTTGGGTTCTTAGAGATGACATCACTTTTAGCATCATTCTATCTCATTTTTATAATCAGCTTCATATTTATTGTTGAGTTTATCATGAATTCTTTTTATTTAGCAATGTGTATCAAATAGGAAATACTCTAGATGGTCTTGTCAAATAGGCTTATCTAATTAAAGATTACCAATATCATGAATACCTTCTAACAGGGCAAAGTAAAAATCAATTCTCTCCTGATGGTTTGCCATGGTCTATGATCTTTCAACATTCATGGATCAAAGGCCTTTTAATAGACATATGCTTCTCACAATCAACATAAAATAATAAACACGTACTTCTCCATCTTCAGGTTTGGTCTTACTAATAGACACCTTCATCTATGGCTCTTTTTAGGACTATGTAGGAGATGATGTCTCCTTATATTATTGTACACCTCAAACTATTTCTACTATCACCTTTCCATAATAGGCTATTTTTTATTTTTTTGTACATTTACATTTTCTCTAGTGTTTTGTCCATGTTGGACTTCTACAAACTCTTCTTTTATTTTGATGCTTCTTCTAATCCCCTTATGTCAACTTTTGCTTTTTATCTTCATGCTTCTCTATAAAAACTTCTAAATTTAGTTGTTACACTTCTTCTATTCAAAAGATTTCTTAGCTTTCAGCTATGTCCATCAGACAAATAAAAGACAGTGTCTTCGCTTACATCTCCTCATTTTCTCTACTGTGATATTGCTATCTTCTACATTCAGGCTGCACCTTATCTTCAACTACTATGATTTTCAACTACTCCTTTAAATTGTCTCTCTTCATCAGGATACTATAACCTTCTACTATTAGCTCTGAAACTAAAATTGAGAGAAAACTCAATTGGTATTCATTGATAAAAAATAGATTGATACAAATAGATTTGTATAGCAAGTCATATATCTAGAAAAATCTATAATTGATAGTCTGGAGAATTCTATTATCCTCTTATAATATTAGGATTAGCATGATATTTTGGATGAGTTGAGCATCCTCAAATATTCCAAAAAATAATGTAATAATTATGCTATGCTGTCATCCTTAAATTATTAAATGGCTTTAACATACAAAGAGTTAAATCATCATACAAGGGTGATAGGGTTCAACATAACTCATTACACTTTCCACTAATTTTATTAGGTTTATATCCATCAAAAGAATATTTGGAATTCTAAGGCAAAGGAGGTTGATTTTTAAATCTATGTGTATCATAAATATTTGAAATTAAAAACATAGAGAAAGCAAATACAATTTTAGGTTAACATATATTAACTATGCCCTTGTTCAACACAGGTTAGGCCCAACCAAAAAGTCAATATCAAATGATGATATTGACTCAATCCTTAAGAACCAAGTTAGTTTAGATCATGAATTAGTTATAAAATGAATGGACCATAGGCATGGTTATCCTTGATTTTCACTTCTATAAGAGAATCACAGTTAGACATTCAATCATAAAACTTAAATATCATGACCTCTTTAGTAGATTATATATTTATCATATTCCCTTACCAAATTAGATGAATCAATATCACACTTCTACATTTAGATTAATGCTTAAATGCCATATATTGATGCCAATACATTTAATATATATTTTTTAGTTACCTTACTCTCACACATTAATTATTTTTTTGGTAAAATATATTGGTGAACCCATACACATATATAATAGTGCATAACCTTAGGTCTTACCTAAAGGATTAATCATCCTAGGGTTTTAAACTTTACACTTAGGGTTTTATTCTTAAACCACATTCTAATATTTAGGTTAAAGGGTGTTTTTTAAAACTAGGGACCCCATATCATAGAACACAAACAAATAAACAAGGCCTAAATGTTGAGATAACACTTTAAGTCTATAAATCCAACAAAGCAATCCAAAGAACTAAAACCAACCAAAAATTACCTAGAAAAATACCAATCAAGGTATTTTTAAGGATCATAACCTGAAACCTAAAAATGAAACTAGCACCAAGAATAAGACAAAAGTAACAGTAGTGTCCAACAAGCTAGATAAGACAAAAATTACTATAACCAACTATTTTTGCTGAGAGTCTCTCTTTTCAAATTTCTATTTAAGATTTAAGAGATATAATTAATGAATCTGGTTCCTTTTTACCTCTTCCTTTCTTCCCATTAACTAGTTTCTACCCATTCCCCTCCTCTGGATTTGGTAATATCAGGAGGGATAACTCCAAAGTAGCCTCTAAAATTTGAGTAATTAGGATATATATTAATCCTTCCCCTAAAATTAGGGTAAGAACCTTTGAGGATTTGACAATTTTCTTAATGAGAGTTTCAAAATCTACCATTAAGATCTCATTAGTCTTTGACAATTATAATTATGGTTTCCCCTTCCCATTGGGATATGTGGCCATAGACTCCCAACCCTTGACTATGTGTTTCACTAATTTTTTTGGAATATTTTATAGTTCATCTTACCTTAAATCTAGATTTCCATTCACTATCATATGTTATACATGTACATCTATCAATCAATTATTTATTCTCTTAAATTTCATGATATGATAATAATTCACAAGATGTCCCATTAAGAAACATCTATGACATCTAAATGAGAGACCCTCATAATATATTGGGTAAACCCATGTTCTATTCCTCATAACTAACTCCACCTGAGCTTGGATTTCATAGGTGAGATCAAAATATGCAAGTAATTAGGTATAAATAAAATTCCCCTATTCAATAGTTGTCAAATCTAGATATCAAAAGTTACCAACAATATCCCCAATAGTTTTTAAAACCCTCAGATTTCAAAAATTTAGGGGGATGTTTGGCAGTTGGATCTAGATAAATGTTTTGTTGAAAAAATTATTAAGTGGGTTAACATTGGGATCCTAATATTTGAATAACAAACAATGAATATCCCATTCTAATGAATGTTAAAAACCAATATCTTTGTCTATTATCAAATTAAAAATAATAATGAAAATACCTTTTTCATAGGGGTGAAGGGTAACTTTTCTATCAATACAAGTTTTCTAATTATTAGTAATCCATGTGCAAACATACTAAAGAAAAGACCAAAACCCCTCAAACTTTTACATCATTCCAAACATGGATAAGTTTTCTTTCATGCTCATAATCTCTTTAAGAGCTTTGTTTTCAAAAGTAATAATGGGACTTACTGTAGTTGGGGATAAATATTTTACCCTTACCTTTCTTGAGGATGCATCTATTATGAAGTACCTAGGTGAGGGTATGTATAAAATGCATCCATTACCATTGGATCACATCTCCTTAAATCCCCTATTTTATCTGATATAAGTCTTGCTACATTTAGTCTCTCTTCCATTAGAAGATAAAAACCTTGTATCATCGAAAGTGCTTTTGTTAAGGTGACCCCTACTCTGGCTCTAGTTCCATCACTTGTAATCACCATCATCACTGTATTAATAGTCATCATCATCATTAGATAAAAGTTCACCTATATCACATGCTCATAGAAATTAGGGCTCATAATGATTAGAAATCATAAAATCACTTATTTGTTCATATCACAAATATTTTTTAAATAAATTTATTATTATTATTATTATTATTATTATTATTATTATTATTATTATTATTATTATTATTATTATTATTATTATTATTATTATTATTATTATTATTATTATTATTATTAGACATTAATCATAACCATGTTGATTGAAATTGTTAGTTAACATAAGTAATGAAATTACTCTTTTCATATTATTATTCATGGATGGTGTATCTTATTTAGATTAGCTAATGAAGTAAATGGGTAAAAATATCAAATCAAAAAACACTAATAAGGATTAAATTACTAATGAATAAACACTATCCTTCCTCTAATCCTATTTTTGCAAAACCCAACTAAAGGTATATTTTGTTACCACTTGAAACAAAAGACTTCCATAAATCCCTTACTTCTTCTAATTGTATATTTTACAACACACCTTATTCACTCTATCAATGGATTTATCACGAACACTGAAACTCATGGAAAAACAATGAAAGATGAACAAGATGCCTTTCAAAATGAAAAATTTAGTTGAATATCTTCATATGAACCTACATAAAATTTATTCAATGTTAAATATACCACTACTATCGGTACTATTCCTATTCATATACTCTACTAACCTATGTGACATCCACAAAAAAATTGGGGGTATCATGAGAACTTCAATAAATTATCTCTCTAATTCTTATGAATAAAATCTTCACCCCTCTTATGATGGTTACAAATATTGTATTACCAAAATTGTTTAACAACTATTCCCTTGAGAAGAATTTTTTAAATCTACATGGCAAGGTATTACAACTAAATCAAGGTATATTGAGAGATATTCATGCCATATATTTACACACTTTACTTGATTAATAGTTCTAAATATTCATTTATATGAAGGTAAATATGATCCATAGAAACATACTAGATAATTCCATGTAGCTTGTTTGTACTATGCATGCAGTGACAAAATATTTATCAAGCTATTTCATATAACTTTGAAGAGATATAAATTTAGGTTGTTATATGATATCCAACTCAATTATATAAGAAAATTTAACATATTATATGACCAATTGGTATCATAATGTTTCCGTCAACATTGATGTTGATTTATCCTATGCATAAACTGCTAAGTTAAATAAAGGGTCTAATGAACCAATAAATAACTATGTGCTTTGATTTAAAATCATTATTTATAAAATGACTCATCTTATGGATAAAATGGGATTACAAGATATAATCAATCATAGTTTTATGGAACCACTCCATGAGGAAATTACATTTAGGATATTAAAGTTATTTGATAAGTTATGACATATAGTGAGCGACAGATAAATGAAGTTTATTGTTATGAATAAAATTAAGTATGTACATCAACTTTTAAAACAATTTAGATAATGAGGTTTAAAATAAAACTAAAGTATAGGGTCAGACCAAGTGATAATAGTAATGAAGTGAAGATTATAGTCAATGCAATCTCATAATATATAAATCACTTACAATTTGTAAATCCACCAAATGGGTAATTTTCATGATTATAGTTACCTCCTCATGTTTTACCAAAGAATATTTTCATGTGTATTATTATCACACTCCACCCATAAGAGATATATCCAAGTAGACATATACCAATTAACTATGACTGTAATGCATAAATTTTGAGTATCATCAAATTATGAAACACAAAATGAATAAATGTTTAAAGATAATAGATAAGGCACAAAATTGGATAGATGATAACATTATGTATTTTCACACTCACAAAAAGGAGTATTGATAGTAAAACAATGGAAATTTACAATTCAAGATATTTAGCAATAATTTCCATAAACATGTGTCAAATTAAAACTAAGGACACTTCATTGTAATTTTGTAGTTTAAAAATATATCCTCCACCTATAACATACGATCATCTGTTTAATACTATAATTAATAAAATTAGGTATATTATATGTTCATGACCCATGATCACATTCAATGATAGTGAAATAATTGACGGTGATTCATTTTTATATGCATTGTTCATATGAGCCTATAGTGATGAATAACCTTTCTATATTATAATGATTCATAATGGTTCAAGTGAGAACATTGCATAATGGTACTTATGAGATTTATGAACATAGTGATACAATATTACATTCTTATGTTTTTGGTGGTTAATTTTAATGACATTTTTATATTCAGTAAGAGAAAAGAACAACACTAAGCAATTCGAGAATGGTATTAGAATTGATAAGAAAGGACAAGGTATATGAAAATCTAAATAATGACAAATGTATACAAAATAATTTTCTATTTTTTAGATTTGTATTTTTAGAAGATAGTTTTGGAATGGATGAAGAAAAGGTTGAGGCAATAATTGAGTTTCCCATTCCAAGAACCATCTCATAGATAAAATGTTTCAACAGTTTAGTAAATATTTACATTAATTTATTTAATAATTTTAGTGGTATTGTTACACCAATAATATATTTCATAACAAGAAAATAATATTTTTGGAGAATGGAAAATATATATAGCTTTCAATAGTTTTAGATAATGTTTTGAATTTCTCTTTTTAGCATTTCCAGATTTAAAAAATATGTTTGACGTAAACTGAAATTCCTCACATATGCATATTGATGATAGTTTTATCAAATAATTAAGGACTATAACATATTTTTAATATAATTTAAATGAGGTAACAGATAAATACTTTGCATATGATGTTAAATTTTATGCCATTATATTGGATTCAAAGCTACTTATGACATGAATTCAAACACATTGAATGATAAACCATGAAACCCTGAGACAATAGCTTAACCTTTAACAATAGGATTCATTATACCAAGTATCAATTTATAGGAATATCAAGATGATCTTGGGTAGCATATCAAATCATTCCATGGAACTTATTTGTATTAGGCATAAATGCCAAATTATTGACAAATTTATTTCTTAAAATTTTGAAGGAATATTAATTGAGATGGTTTTATGATCTGGCTATTAAATATTTGAGATAATCTAACTAACTCATTTAATGATTAGTATCAAATGTTTCCATCAACATCACTGAAGAGTTATCCTATACATAAATTACTATGTTAAACCAAGTGTCCAATGTAATAATTTTGGTTCAGATTTACAAACTTGAAATAAAAAAATGAACCTTTACATGTAGGTAATAATAGATTTTATTTCATTATATATTCAGGATGTCTAATACAATGGAATAATATAGTATATATAGCTCTATGAACTCTTTCAATATATGAGTCAAGGTTAATCTTGAAATGCACAAATCTACCCAAATATTTCTAATTCCTCATTTATTCTCTCACATATCTCTATCTATGTGAGTTTTCAAATAACATAAATATTTATTTTATATGAATATTAAAATATTACTCACCTATGTGAGTACTAACATAAATATACCTAAGAGTTTTCCTCTTAGTGCTAACATGTGGAAAAATTAAAACATATTATGTTGCAACGACTCTCTTAAAATAGTGGATAGATGAGGTAAAACTCCATAAAGATTCATATTTAAGCTCATAAAGCTGTATTTATTTAGTTGAATCTTGTGGGACCATTCACATCCCCTCGGTTCATAAATTATGAATCCTCCAGAGTTATAGAGCTCCTAATCTATCTGGACCTCCATCTATGCTAATTTTAACTTGATATCTTTTCCTTACTTAACATATTATTTCTTTAGAATATGTATCTTTATAAAAGATTTTATAGGGGTTTATTCAACACATAATAGAAATATCAAAATATCAAAAAGTAAAAACATGAAAAAAAAATATGGCATTAAAACATTATGTAGCCTAATTACTAGAGGATGGATAGATAACCTTAAATGTCCTCCAACCTCATGTGTCCTCCATCCACCTACAAATGAAACTTAGTATAATAAGTATAAAAAATTATAACCAATTCCATCATTCATTGGTTCTTCCTTAGTTGTTGTTTCACCTTTTGTGATTACATTAGATTTGAGTTTTCTCTTAAGTACATCATTATCTCTATTCTAAATTTTCTAAGATTCATGCCCCTTTTTATTACAGTAATAACAATCCACATCTTCCTTATGATTTTTATGGTTCTTACAATTATTTTTATGTACATTAAAATTTATTCTTCATCTTTGATATTGCTCTTTTTTCTTCTACTAAGAGTGATGACATTAAATCTTCAAGAGATTGAGATGGCATTTGACCAAGTGTGAAAATCAAATTATTGTATTTTAAAGGAAAACTATTTGAAAAATATCTTTTACATCTTCTTCATTATCTAGTGCTTTAAATTTTTATAGCTACCTCATAAGAGATTTGAGATCATTTATATGACTAGACATAATATATTCTTCACTCATTTTCAATTTGAATAATCATATCTTTAGAGAGAATTTTTATTCATCACATTAGCACCAAACAACCTATTAAAATTATCTAAAATTTATATGGATGGCTTTTCTAAATATACATAGTGTAGTTCAAAATTGTAAATTGCAAGACCTATGATGGCTTTGGCCTTATCATCTATGATATTCTATTCCATTAATTTATTTGCATCTATGGCTTGATTTTCTTTCCCATAGACTATTCCCCACAATTTTTTTTTATTAATTGTATTCGAGTTTTAACTTTACATGTATGAAAGATAAGGCTAGTAAATGTTTTGAGTAGAATATCCATCTTAAAATTTGACCAAAACAACACCACTAGATGTTGGTTTCTACCAAAATTGCATCCTTATAAAAAAATTTCACTCTAAATACAAAAAGACCAATTATTTATTTTAGACAACAATTTTGACATTTTAAAACCTCTTATTTATTTTAGTTTTTTTTAAAAAAAAAGGATAACAAGTATATAAAACAACATGATATATTATGTTGACAAGATTTCATCAAATATCAGTGATAAAAAAATTATGGATAAATATAAAAAACTAAAACATAAAATAATAATAAATAAAAAATTTCCATCTATCAGGATGGTGAGTTGATGATGAACTAAGCTAATAAAATGTATGAGTTTTGATGTGCATTAATATTGATAACCAAGGAATTTAAATTGATGAATTAACATCAAGATTTTCCTATTTTTTACCTGGTGAACTTGGAGAGATTCATGGATGTACTGTAAATACATAAAGATATGAAATGATTCAATGTATAGGACATTCATGGAAAAACTATGTGGATCAATTTGAGTCACAATAGAGTAAATCACAACTAAGATAAAAAAAGTTTTATTCTATAATTATATCCATGATTATATGATGAAAAAAATATCAAATGAAGAGATTTTGAGACAAGCTAGTCCTTTTTTTTATGGTGCTTGAGTATAGATTTAGAAGGTTGAAATCAATCTTCGAAGTGAAGATAAGACAAAATTTTGTAGGGCACTATTTTTTATAGATGCATGATGGGTTTGATGCTAGTAAGACCAATATGCACAACATCAAATTTAAAGAATGGGTCAAACACTTTGAAGGACACTCATTTGGACATTTTTATACTCTGATACTAGATAATAATTTTGGTATAAATTTATATCTTTGCAATAGAAAAATAAATATTTACATAAAGTTAATAATATTATTCTATTTGATAATATATTTCATATGTCTAATACAATGGATGAATATAATATAAATATCTCTATGAGCTCCTACAAGATAAGAGGTAAGTGTAATCCTCAAATGCATAAATCTCTGCCAAGATTTCTCTTTCCTCATTTATTCTCTCACACATTCTTATCTATATGAGTTATCAACTGACATAATTTTTTATTTTTATGTAACTATTACAATATTTTCTCAACCATGTGATTACTAACACAAATATACCTAACACAATCAACCTATCGATAACAATGTGCTTTAATAATAATAAAAAAGGCTAGACAAAATGAACAATGTTATAGATTAAAATGAATAAAATGATATATCTAACCAAAGTTTGATATCACCACGGCATGAGTAAATTATATTCAAGATATTCAAATTATTTAATGAGTTATGTCATATAGTGTTGTAGATGTCATTACTAGAACCAAGAGGATGGTAGACATATTTGAGTTTGAAATTTATATTGGGGTTCTCAAATACATAGAGAGGTAATCATTTAATATTTTTTATTGTAGATAGGTTTAATAAGGTGGTTCTTTTTATTAAATGTAATAAAATGAATGATACCGTTATAATATTAGGTTCACATTTAAAACATGTTGTGAGATTACATTATTTTACAAAATACATTATGTTAGATAGGGATACAAATCAAATAAAGCATTGTAGAGTATAAAATCTAATTATTAGTTGCATACATTTAACAAAGGAACACAATTTTGTAATCACGCTAGGTAGAATAACTACATGTGGCTTACCATAAATCCTCAGAGTATTGGAGAGATAAAAATTGTTCAAAACTCATACAAGGTTGATTTGGGTCACCTCAATTGATTAAACTTTCCCCTATATTCTAGGTTTATATCCTTCAAAAGAATATTTCAAATTTCAAGACAAATGATGTTGATTTCTACATTTGCACATGTTATCGGTGTTGAGGATAAATTCTTTAGAAAAATAATATATATTAATAGGTTTAAATATATTCATTATGTCCTACTTATATTTATATTAGTACCAACTAATAGGTCAGTATAAACCAATGATATTTACTCGGTCCTTCAAAAATAACTCAGTGTAGACCGTGAATCAATTATATGACCAAATGAACCATAGGTGAGCTTACCCTTGATTTTATTTCTATAATATAATTAAATTTATATTTTCAATTATAAATTCTAAGTATCATCATTTATTTAATACATTCTATATTTAGCATACTCCATTATGAAACTTAAAGAATCAACATCATTCTTTTATGCTTAAATGTATACTTGAATGCCATATCAAATTTTTCAAATTAAATTTAAAGATCTATTTTTAATTATATTAATCCCACCCATTAATACATCTTATGTTAAAATATATTTAAGAACTTATATGTATATCAAAGAGTGCATAGCCTTAGGTTTTCCCTTAGGGCTTCATTCTCCTAGGGATTTGAATTTAAGTCTTAGGGTTTCAAATTTAATTTATAGTTTATAATATTCCTTAATAATGCACATTTATCATGACTATTTTGCATGATAATTATTCCTTAAAATGAGGAATTAAATTATTATTTACATATTATTTTACATCGATATTGTATATTATTTGGATTAGCTATTAAGCAAATGGGTAAGAAATATCAAATATAAATACATGAATAATACTATAATTATCAATGCAAAATTTAAAGCCTTCTTCCAATCCTATTTTTATAACATTCAATCAGAGATACCTTAAGTTAATACTATCTACACCAAAGTATTGCGTGCAGCCATTATTTTTCTTATCATGTATTGTACAACATTCACTATTCACTGCATTAATAAATTTATCATGAATATTAATATTTTTGAAAAAACTAATAAAGGTAAAAAAATATGCCTCTAAAATGAAATTTTAGTTGAATATATTGACATAAACCACATAAAATCAAATAAATGTTATATATTAATAGAGATGAGCATCAAAAGCCTTCTCAAGATTCAAAATAAATTATCTAGGCCACTATTATCAATACTATTCATATGCTTATGCTCTAGTAACATATGTTTTATATACCCCAAGTTTGGAGGAAGATTTAGGCATTCAAAAAATTACATTTCCCATTCCTAGATAAATTTTTCTTTACCTATCCTATGATAGATACAAATATTCCATTGATAATCTTGCATAATGAACATTCCCTTGAGTAAATTTTTAAATCTATGTGTACCAAGGTGTTATAGCCAAATGAACGAGCATCAAGATCTATTTATGCCATATATTCACACACTTTTATTAATAATCCATGAACCCCTGATATAGTAGCTTACCCATTACAAATATGATTCATTTCTCCATGTATCCATTTATACGAAGGTAAAGGTGATCCCAAGTAACATATTGGATGATTCCATGTAACTTATTTGTACTAAGCATAAAATGAAAAGCTAGTGACCAATTAAATTTCAAGAAGTTTTAAATACTATTAGCTAAGATTTTCCTATCATCTCCCTCTTAATTATTTATGAAAATTTATTCCATTGGTTGACCAACTTATATCAAATGTTTCCATATACATTTATGGGGAGTTATCTTATGTATTCATTACTAGTTTAAACCAAGGGTCCAATGAACCTATCAACAAATACATGCTTTGATAAAAAATATGATAGCAAAGATGAACAATGTTATCGATAAAAATGGATTAAAATATATATTCAATCGAACTTTGATAGAACCACTCCAACAGTCAAATATATTCTAGAGGTTCAAATTATTTGATGAGTTATGCCATATAATTAGCAATTAAAAAACCAATTTAATTTATATGAATAAAATTAAGGACACACATACTCCTACAATAAATTATGTGAAGAGTTTACAGATAAAACTTAATGATAAGGTTAAACCATATGGTAAAAATAATTAAATGAAGCTTAGAATCAATGTAGCTTCATAACCTATGAAATAGCTTTTAAGTGAAATATCCAATAAGAGATGATTTTAACAATTACTATTACCTCTTCATGTGATATTAAATAAGATTCTCGAGTTTATCCTTATCATGCTCATTCATCCAAAAGAGCCCAATCTAAGTAGACTTAGACTATGGAACTATGACTATAATTCATAAATTATAAGTATCATTAAATTATAAGGGATTAATGAATAGATGTTTTAAAGACAAGACATAAGATATAAGGTCTCATGGATGAAAACATTATCATTTTGGGGATTCCCACAAAGTAATATAGATTGCTAAATAATGGAATAAAAAATTTAAGATCTTTAGTGATAATTTTCAATGGTACTTTATGCTTTAAAATCATATCCTCCACCTACAACATATAGTCATCCACTTGATACTATAATTAGTATACTTGGTAATATTATGTGTTAGTCACCCATGATCACATTCTGTGAGAACTAGATACTTGATCAGGATTTAAATTTTCATGTATTATTCACATGAGCCTACATTGATGAATAACCATTAAATAGTGTAATGATTTATAATGGTTAGAATGAGAACATTGCATGATGGAACTTATGAAAGTGATGAACATAGTTCTATGATACTAAATTGGTATGTTTCTAATGGTTTAGTTTGATGATATTTTTATATTCATCAAGAGTATACAATGTCACTCGTGAAAATTGTGAATGGTATTAGAAAATATAAGAAAGCAAAACCTATATTCAAATCTAAATAATTTTGAGTTTATACAAAATAGATTTGTCTTGTTATTATTTGTATTTTTATAGATGGTATTTGAATTGATAAATAAAAGGTAAATCAATGACTGAGTGGCCTATTCCAAGAATCATATCACATATAATACATTTTTATACTTTAGTAAATGTTTCTATAGATTTCATTAAGAACTTTAGTGGTATTATTACACCAATAATAGATTTCATCAGGGGAAAATATTTATTATGAACAATGGAAGAAGCATAATTATTTTAATAGTTGAATAAAAAGGTGGAAAGAAATATTTTATCATTACCATAGTTTATCAAAGTGTTTGACTTATATTGTGATGGTTCACATGTGGGTATTGATGTTTTGTTGAGTCAATATGTAAGGCCTATAACATGGTTTAGTTATAATTTAAATGAGGTAAAACATAAGTACTCTACATATGATGTTGAATTTAATTCCACTATACATTAATTAAGACACTAGAGCCTTCTCTTTGTGCTTAAAGAATTTATCCTATTTACAAACTATGAGGTCTTGAAGTATGTAGACACTCCAAAAGAGAATTAAAATAGTCGACATACAAGGTGGTTGTACTTATTAAAAGGATAGACTTTTGTTTTAAAATATAAATGAGGAAACATGATGTTTTGATTAGGCAAATGGTATTATAAGCTATTATGGTAAGTGAAGTAATTCGATTTGAGTTTAATAAGGAATCAAATGATACTAATAATAAAAATTTGAAGGTATTTGTTCAATTTAGGATTAAATTAGTGAATGAGACGTGTAATATTCATGATGAGTATCTTATACAATATGGTTATCTATTTAAAGTGAAACCATTATTTAATCCAGTTAGTTCTATGAGAGATAATATTTCAATGGAATTACATAGTGGTGGTTTGGGTGGATTCTTTTATGAGAAAAAGGTAATAGATTTAGTGGAGGAGAATAATTTTTGGCCAAATATGAAGCGATATGTGGAAAGGTATGATTCAACATGCAAGATATTCCAACTAGATAATGGCTATACAAAATAGCATAGGGTCATTTATGCCATTATTATTACAAAGAGGATGTTGAACATATTTGAGTAGGGACTTTATAATGGGGCTGTGAAATTTAAAGAGTAGTGATTCAATTTTTTTTATAGATAGGTTTTATAAGGTGGTTCATTCCATTACATGTATTAAAAATAATGATTCCATTAGATTATTATATTTTTTTTTAATACATGTTGTTACATTACATGGTTTTCTAGAAACCATTACTTAAGATAGGGATACAAAAAAATATTATCATTTTTTGAGGACTCTATGGAAAAAAATAAGAAATAAACTAAAATTTTATATTGCATAACACCCAAAAACATATGGATAAATATAAGTATTAAATGTGAGTTTGGAAAGTCTATTGAGATGGATAGTTGGAGACAAGCCAAAGTAATGTGACTTAGTTTGAGCATAAGATGAATTTACATATAATAGTTTTTCACATAGATAAATAGGGAAATCAGCATTTAATTTTATTAATAGAATAAATCATAAAGGTTTTTATATTTGGTATTGTTAGTAATTTAATAAAGACATAATGATGATGAAAAAGCATTTGTAGACCATATGAAATAATTTCAATAAGTAAAAACAAAGCTACATGAAAGCAATCAAAGGTATAAGGAAACAACAAATGTAACAATAATGCTAAATGTATTTGAATCGTTACATTTGGTGATGGTGTATTTTATAAAAGAAACATTTTAGCAAGGAACATACAAAAATATTAACTGCAAGAAGATTGGTCAATGTAGAATTGTGAAGAGAATTAGTGATAATGCATATGTTATGAGTTTACAACATTTTTTTATATTTATCAAATATTTAATGTTTCATATTTATATTATTTTCATAGAAACTATGAAGAATATAAATAGGGTGAATAAGTGTATTTTAAGAAATAGAGATATAGAAATAAGACATAAAGGATGGTGCATGTTATAGATAAGAAGATAGTGAACACAAGGAAAGACATCTATAGCAGGAAGAAAAATCTTGGATTTCATAGTGGTAGTTTCAAATTATTGACATGAATGAATTTTGTGAGCATAATAAGGGAGAAACATAAGAGATAAATTTATATCAAACATGAGAAATTGATTCACACACTTATGTTTCATTTTCCATAAGTTTTTATCTGGGAACCTATTTGAGCACATTTTGTTTCCATGAATATCTTGTAGAGTAGAATGCTCCCATAACCATTCTAGACAATAAAGGTTGATTTACATTTGTTTTGAAGACCATAACTGACCATCAAAAGGTCTAAAATTATATTTTAATATTTTTAAGTCCTCAAAATGTGATCCTTTCCTCTAGTGTCAATCATGCTCGAGATCATCATTATGCTTTCCTTCCTTAGATTCCCTTGTAACTTCTCGCCCACTTGGCCCATTCAAAAATTTACCATTACTCCTGCTCCACTCCATTTTTTTTCATTCTTTAAGATGTTTATGTTGAATGTGAAGGATTAAAAGATAAAATATACTACCTTTATAATTTTTTTAAATGGGTGTGTGGAAATGATAACCATATTAAGTTTAGGAGGCATGTGAATGAAATGTCTGAATACTTACCATTATTGCATATGATTTTGTAAGCCCCATTTCATGAACCATGTGTGTATATTTCATAAAAATGTGATTTCACATCTTTTCTTAACATGGGTTATGACTATTGAAATCTTATAAAAGTTTATAATTTCATTTTTCCGATATTGAAGTAGAGGGATTTTAATAGATTTGCTTTGGATTACACTCAATCTCATCAGATGATTCGATTAATGATGCTTGTTGAATTGATATCGAAATCACCAAAATCAGCATATTGGAAATCAAGTTTTTATTGACTCGACAAGGATGACTAAATATTTCCTTCCAAATGTTGTCTTTTTTAGGAGCTTTAGTAAAGCTATGTTTAGATAGCTTAGGATCTAGACTTTACTATTTTAAAAAATTTAAAGTTGTTTGGAGATATTATTGTCATAAGTGTTCTTCAAAGATATTTGTTTTATTATAGATTTAATCTATTTTTTTAATTAATCTTATTTTATAGATGTCTATATCTTTCTAGTCAATTTTTTTTTTTCTTGATTAACAACCTAACCACATATCATTCAAATACTTTTGGCAAGGCATTTATTAACATTATTGTAAATAGTTAAAAAAAATGTTGTAATAGAATTACATAACAATACCGAATATGAATTTTTTTTTAAAATAATATTAACCTAATCATATTATTGTGAATGATATATCACAAAGAGATCAAGAATAAGAACCAACAACTATATTGGTTTCTCTCTTGAATACCAAATTATTGTTATCGTCATTTTTTATGTTTTAAATTTAATTTAAAAAAATTATTTTTATATTAAAAAAAAAAAAAAAAAAAAATGTCCAATAGAAATTGTCTTCCAATAAAAACTGTCAAATACATTTGTAGAACTGAATTATATAATTTAGCCTAAAGGATTCATAAAATACGGATTTAGAAAAATATAAAGTTCGTATATGATATACAATTTTTTTGAAAATTATATATATAAAAATTCAATTCTACATTTTAACCACACTTCTTGGGGATGTTGAAGGAATATTTTTAATATTTATAAATATTGAAGAGAAACGTTCCTTAGGATAAGTTGAAGAGAAATATTCATATGTAAAGATATATAATGAGTAAATAAACATGGTGTTCCATATTCGTGCCCGAGAACATTATCATAGTTAGCAAATAAGTTCTGTTTTAAAACTAATTCCATTGCTTTTAATTTATATTACATCGGTTTGATTTTTTCCATACTTTATCCCCAATCAACGCAATTATTTACTTTTCAAATCAACGCGAGAATATATATATATATATATATATATATATATATCCAAATGAGGAGAAAATGCTAGAGAAATATATGTAATTACTCTAGTTCTTAATAGTTTTCAACGGTCTTTTAATATAATTAAAATACTTAAATAAGGTCATACGGCCGTCAAATTTATGCTTGGAGGCGCGTGTAAATGAAATTTGTCCAAACTAACCGTTCGAAATCGAAATGGTTAAATTGAAAGATTCAACATTAACTCAGTTTTATGGGGATTTATTGAAAGAGATTTATCATCCCGGGTCGCGTACGTCCCGCTAGAAGGATAACAACCGTTTTGAATGAAATAAAATTATTGACCTTGTAAGTGTTGATGAATTATTCTACGATCCGATTAGCGGTAAACATAGTGATTCATTCAATTTTTCAATTATCTGCAATCCAAAAATTAAGTTGATTGATTTTTCACCACATCATTGTATATACCACGAAAGACCGAGGATAATTATAATGTGCAATTACATATATCAACGTTAATATTAACATTAACATTACCCAGTTTATCAAAATCTCAATGAAAAAAGTATATTGACTTTGTAACGGGACGAATTCTTCTAGTAAACAAAGTTATTGATTCTTATCACAAGTTTTAATTTGTATTAGTATATATTGATTGATTCTTGTCACACGTGTTAATATCTTAATTTGTGTAATAGAACGCCAAAATAAGTAATTATAGAAAGACAATAAACTTGCCAAGAGTTTTTAGCGCAGCAATACACTTGCCATGAAAGAAAGTAAATAAATAAATACACATATATAAAAAGAAGTTTATAATTTTTTTTATGAATATATATATATAAAATTCTAATTGTACCATTTAACGATTAATATAAAATATTATAATATTTGTTTGTACAAGAAATAAAAATGAAAAATTATTACAAGTTGTTTAAAGTTGTAATATAAATATTATTTTTATAATAAGTTGATTTTACATTGTAGCATGAGAGCCCTAAACACTCATTTTCCAGAGAATCATTGTATTGCTCAAATTGTATTGTTATATCAACAACATTTTTTATTCTACAGTTAACATATTCGAAGTGGATGGACCCACAAAATATGAATCATAAACTCGGTAGTTTACTCAGTTTAGATCCATAAAGTGAATTTTTCTTTTGAGGAATGTAAAATGTCACTATCATTCCAGTTATGGCGGATATCAAAAACATGATGATCAAACATATCAAAATTGATTAAGTTAAATATCTTTTCGAGGGTGTAGCTGTGATAAAATTTTACATTCAACAAGTTTTTTGAGTTTGTGACCACGAATATCATAATCTTAAACATCACCATCTAGAAACAATTTATTTTCAGAAGTTGTATGCTGAATATTCCATTGGTAGTAGGAATATTTCATGTTGTGATGCCAACATCATATTATATTTTATATTTCGGCCTATATTATTATAGTATTTCTGTTTTAATCATATTGCTTATATTTAATCTTATCTTATATTATTATCTTATCTTATATTATTATGCAAGTTATATTGGCTTGTGGAGTTGATTATTGTAATTCTCTTTTTGATATATTTTGATGAAAGTTATGTTATTATATTTCCACTACATGTGGATTATGGACATGAATCTTAAGATTTAATCTATATAGATTCATATGGTTACCATAGATATTTAATGAGTAACGGATTATTTAATGACCGGTAGATTTCCAATGGTTTTTTGTTGCTCTATGTAGTATCGACAATATTTTATGTTTCATATATATTAATGATTGGAAGTTCATATATTTTATATGATTCGAAACCATCAATCTAATCATCTCTGAAGATTGTGTTTTGTTATGTATCCTTGGCGAGTATGATGACCTATTAAACATATAATTTATATTTTACATGTGGTTGTTGGTACTAAAATACTGTCTTTAGTACTTGACATTAACAAGCACGACACACTTTTAAGATACATGACTCGGGCATTTTAAAAAGGTCCTGCAATTCCATCCTCTCTAACTTTCATTCTTTCTTATGAGTAAATCTTTAATTTATTCTCATATACACCTACAATAACGTCATTGTCTATTTCAAACAAACTTAATATAATGTATAGACATCTTTAAGCTCTTAGTTAAGTCTACCTTTACATAGGTCATTTTTCGCAAGCCTTGTAAGTATACCAGTCAATATGGACTAATCTAGTTCAAAAGAATCCACTCAAAGACACAACTATTTAAAAAAATTAAACCTTTCCTTAAGGTCAACATATTATCTTAGCATATTGGTAGCATGATAAATTAATCAATTAGAATAATATATAAAAAATCATGGTCTCGTTTAAAAAGGAATTGGCACATATCTCATATACATCTATACACAGTTGTACACTATGAAAATCTACCATGTTCTTCCCATATTTAAAGCTGATCACTAGGAGTAGTCACAATCTAAGTTTAAATCACTGAAAATACTAGTCAAATCTATTGTTGTAGAGTATCAAAGCACATTATTAACTGCATACATATAGTGAAATAACATAATTTTACAATATCAATTGGTGGGATAACTACATGTAGATTTGCATCCCTCCTTAGAGTATTGGATGATTTTTACATAAAAAGTGTTAAATCATAACACAATGGTAATAAGGATCAACACAACTCATTACACTTTCCACTAATTTTTTAGGTTTGTAGCCATCAAAATAATATTTAGAATTCTAAGGCAAAGGAGTCAGATTACTACATATATGTGTATCATTGATATTCAAAATAGAAAAACTTAAGGAAAGCAAATAATATTGTAGGTTAACATATAGTGACTATGTTGTTGTTCAACAAAGGTTAGTCCCAACCAATAGTTCAATATCAACTGATGATATCGACTTGATCATTAAATAAACTTAGTGTAGACCATGAAATGGTTCTAAAATGAATGGACCATAGGCATGTTTATCCTTGATTTTCACTTCTAGAATACAATCACATTTAGAAAATCAACTATATAACATATGAATCATGATATGTTTAGTACAATGTATATTTATCATATTTCTTTACTAAATTAGATTAATCAATATCACACTTTTACATTCAGATGAATGCTTGGATGCCATATATTGATCTAAATTACATTTAAAAGTTATATTCTAACTAGATTAATCTCACACATTAATATATATATTTTTAAATATATTGGTGTGCCCATACACATATAGAATAGTGCATAGCCTTAGGTTTTACCTTAGGGCTTCATCCTCATACAAATTTAAATTCCAACCTTATGCTTTTATTTTTAAATTATATTTTTTATTATTATTTAATATAAGAGATTAATCATGACCATGTTGAAAATAAAATTAGATATATACAGGGTTTTGAATGGCCACCAACCATATAAAATATTTTTATAGAAAACTACCATAGAGGATATGGCTAAAAATAGAGACTAGTAAATCAAGCATGGAGTCAAGCCAGACAAAGACCAAAATAGACAAACAAAAAATAGAATCTATAGAAATAATTTTCAGATAGAATCTAAATGTAGCTCGAAGGCTAACCAGTAAAAAATAGAAAAATGAAAAACCATATGACATAAAAATTAAACCTTCACTTATGTTAGACTCATATCATCCAAGTCTTCAATTAAAATAATTTCTCTAACTTTAAATTCATTAGTAAACACCTCATAAAAAATTGAGCACTTGTGTTCTTGTGAAGATACTTTGCTAGCTCTCATAGAAACAAATGAATTATTTCTATCAAGTCTTCCCTATAATGCCTTTGAAACTACCCTTTTTATCAATTTCCCAAGTCAATGAGGGTCTACAATTAAACCACTATCTATGACTTTTGACAAAATTTTAACCACTTTCACCCTAACATTATTATGATGACTTTCCCTCCATTGAGTTATTTATTCAATTGGGATTTTTATCTATGCCATGGGTGTATTTGTTATAAAGTGTCCTTCTAAAGATCCTAAAGAGCATACTTTTCATTTTATTTTATTTGCAAAGCTTACTAAGAGCATAAAATGATTTTCTAGAGCATGAAAGGCTGACACCAAGACCACACTAAAACCATTCAAGATAGTGAATGATAATTTGGGGAGAGGTCCCATATCGTACTTGGTAATGTCCTTCAAGATGCCAATATTATGATATGTCTTGATGAAGAAAGACACCAAATCATAAATGACCTTGATGTTAGAAAGCAATGTGATGAGATTTGAAGTAAACAAAGAAGCCACCTTGACTTTGACATTACTATGGATACCATGATCTATATAATTAGCTGTGAACACTAGTGAAATAGCCTCAAAAAACTATTCCATTGGCACCTAGAAGATGTTTTTTAATATCACCAAAGAACTTCCCCCTTCAAATGCTATCTCTAGAATAAAGCTTTATCAATGTATAGTAGGAGTGGCCATCATAATTTGAACTCCAAGGTCCATCATAAACCCAACAACACCCAAAGAAGACATGCCATAAACTAAGTGGAAAGCTAGAGGAAAATAAAAACACTATTTAGCTTAGGGAAAATAGGCCATATCAAGGCCATTGAGGGTGATAAAATGATATCATGGAAACATCTTGACGTATACATGTCACATGATTACCATCAATCAAGCTAATAAGTAGGCATCCTTTAAATTAATGTGAAAATGATCACTATAGGAGTAATCATTGTGATTGATTATGGTGAAGGATTTAGTAAAATATTAGACCCATCCACTAAAAATGTTGACAAACATTATAATAGCTCCACTATATTGTCAATATGCCAATCCTTCCCATTTTTATAAGTTTTTAAATTAAAAGTAATACAAAAGGAAAGATGATAAAATTAACATTCTAAATTGATAGATATAAGGGATGAAAAATCATCATAGTTTTCTCATAAATTTTCTACTTGACTCATTTTAAATTGATCGATACCATAATTGTCTAGGTAATCAGTGATAACATTAGCTTCATGATAACAATGATTACACTCGAGGTAAGCAAAGAGAACCAATCTATCCCAAACACTTGACAAAAACTTTTATATCTTCCAAGAAGTAGAAACTTTCTTTTGGAAAGCAAAAATGATAATAGGTGAGTCCCCTTCAGTGCTGAGCTTATTGAGATTACATTGGATTGTAAGTTCAATCCTATTAAAATGTCCCTAAGTCTCTACGTTATTATTAGTACCATAAAAAAATTGGGGCATTATTCTTATCAAAGATCTTATATAATCATGGATAATACAAGTAGCTCCTAAATCCCCCTGATTTCCTCTGAAAGCCCCATCAAAATTTAACTTAAACTACCATACTGATGGAGAAAGCAAAAAAGAGCACTTACCCTTTCTTACTTTTTTTCCAACAATTACAGTTAACCCATTAATGGGGATGTTGATTAAAAATTATCACTTGACATAATCCTAAAATTATCAAGTGATAACAATATGAAGAGAGTAATTTGAATGAAATTATCACTTAACATAAGCCTAAAATTACCAATGAATAATCCCAATCCTTCCTCCGATCCTATTTTTTCAACATCTAATTCAAGGTACCTTTTTTTATTACTTTAAATAAAAAGACTTTCTTAGATCCTTTATTTTTTTCAATTTCAGATTTTACAATAGACCCTGTTCACTCTATTGATTGATTTATCATGAATATTGAAACGGATGAAAAAACTACTAAAGATCAACATGATGCCTTGGAAAATAAAAATTTAATTGAATATCTTAAAATGAACCCACATAAAATCACTTCAGTATTATATATACAACTACTATCAGTACTATTCCTTTGCCTCTACTCTAATAACCTATGTGACATCCACCAAAAATTTGGGGGTAGTATGAAGACTTCAATAAATTCTCTTTCCCATTCCTACATAGAAAAATTTCACCCCTCCTTTGATGGTTACAAATATTCCATTACCAAACATATTTAATGATCATTCCCTTAAGAAGAATGTGATATATCTATATGCCAAGGTGTTGTAGCTAAATCAATGTCCATCAAGAGCTATTCATTACATGGATTCACACACTTATCTTGATAATCTATGAACCCCTGAGATAACATATTACCCTTTACAAATAGGATTCATAGTTACAAATATCCATTTATAGGAAGGTAAATATGACCTAGAGTAACATATTAGATCATTTCATGTAACTTATTTGTACTATTCATATAATGATAAACTATTGACCAAGTTATTTAGAAGAACTTTAAATAAATATGAATTAAGATTTTTTATGATCTCCCACTTAAATATATAATAAGATGCAACCCATTAGCTAACTAATTTCCATCATAATGTTTCCATCAACATTAATGATGAGTTATCCTATGCATAAATTTCTAAGTTAAATCAAGGGTCTAATGAACTAATAAATAACTATGTTCTTTGATTCAAACTTATTCTAGCCAAAATGATCAGTGTTATGGATAAAATATGATTAAAATATATACTCAATAAAAATTTGATAACACCACTCCATGAGTTAATTATACTGAAGAGATTAAAATTATATGATGAGTTATGACATATAGTGATCAACAAATAATTCAAGTTGATTGTTATTGATAAAATTAAGCATACATCAAATTTTATAACAACTTAGATAATGAGGTTTATAATAAAATTAAAGTATAATGTCAAACCAAGTGATAACAAGAATGAAGTGAAGATGTTAATCAATGTAGTTTCATAACATATAAATTAATTACAATTGGCAGATCTGTCAAATGGGTAGTTTTTATGATTGTAGTTTACCTCCTCATGTGTTACTAAATAATATTCTCAAGTTTATCATTATCACACTCATTCATCCATAAGATCTAGATCAAAGTAGACTTATACTAATGAAATATGATTGTAATTCATTAATTATGAATATCACTATATTGTGGAACACTAAATGAATAAATGTTTAAAGATAATAAATAAGGTAAAAAATCTTATAGATGATAAAAATATCTATTTTTTTACTACCAAAGAGGAATATCGATTGCAGAGCAATGAAAATTGATAATTCAAGATATTTAGTGATTATTTCAGTAAACATGTGTTAAATTGAAACTAAGGACACTTCAATAGTGCTTTATGAATTAAAAATGTATCCACCACCTACAATATATGATCATCCACTTGATACTATTAATAATATGCTTAGTTATATTCTACCTTAGTGACCCGTGATCACAATCAATGATAGTAAAATAATTAATGATGATTCATATTTTAATGTATTATATGTATGAGCCTAAAATGATGAATAACCTTTACATAGTATAATGATTCATAATGGTTCAAGTGAGAACATTTCACAATGCACTTATGACAATTATGAACATAGTGGTACATGATTACCTTGGTAAGTTTTTCGCTATTTATGTTTCCACCACCTACAACATATGAGCATCCACTTGATACTATCAATAATACAATTAGGTATATTCTATCTTAGTGACCCATGATCGAAATCAATGAAAGTGAAATAATTGATGGTGATTCATATTTTTATGCATTGTCAGTATTAGCCTATAGTGATTAATAAGCTTTAGATAGTATAATGATTCGTAATGGTTCAAGTGAGAACATTGCACAATGAACTTATGAGAATTATGAACATAGTGGTATATGATTACCTTGGTAAGTTTTTGGTGGTTTATGTTAATGATATTTCTATATTCAATAAAGTAAATAAACAACACTAAGGAATTTGTGAAAGGTATTATAATTTATAAGAAAGGAAAATCTAGATTAGAATATAAACAATGAGGGAAATAACATATTCTTAAAGATTTTAGAAAACACCATATTTTTATAAAACCTTTTCTAATAAATCATAAAACTATAACTTTAACAAAACAATCACAACAAATGATTTGTATATAGAAAAGGAAAAAATGGAGATGTAATTAACATAATCAGTGAAAGTGTAAACTGAAGAGAAGGTTTTGACAATAGTAGAGGCATCTAGCTCTAATGCGGTGGGGCACATGTGAACTAATGTAGAAGGGTGTGAATACTCAAATAGACAAGTGGGTGAGGTTGATTAAATAAAGGATAAAAGAGGAATAAGTGTTTGGGTAAATATAGTAAAGCATGAGAAAATAACTAGGAAAATTTGAGGTAGGGGAAGGCACAATTATCATGTTTGAGATCAAGTCTTATCTTCCTTTTAAGTAGATTGAATCATGTCTTGATTCCCTAGAATATTTTTAAGGGATAAACAAGTTGGTTGTAAATAATGGCCTATCAAAAAGAGGCTCCACTCATAGGAGAGATAATTTAGAGCTTCAATAGGAGAAGAATGGATTTTTTTTAAGGCATTAGTCTATTTATATTGCATTAATAGCTCTAATCCATTTCATACCTATGATTATTTTTACAAAGAAGCTATTCTCAAGACACATCCTAGTTCAGATCCAATTCTTGTTTCTAAAAATTAGATTCCTTAAAAAAAATTCCCTGAGAAGGAATTAGTTTATGTAGAGTGTTATAAGGAGAATTGATAAGTAGATTTTTCATAGAAAAAAAATCTTAAGATGCCTTACCTAGGTGATGTTCCCTTAGTTTTCTTTGAGTTTTTGCCTATTCTAAATATAGGGGACGTAGACTTTTAGTGGTGAGTTTCAAAAGGGGAATTAAATCTTTGATTGGTAGATGTGTTAGGAAATTACCATCTTGGAAAGTGTTTTAGTAATGGATGGCAACATCTTGGCCTTCTTTTAAAACTCCTTCCATCTCTATGCTATCAAACAATTTCTTTTGTTTTCAGTTTCAATTTATGGAAGATAGAGATTGTATATGGATGAATGGGCCTTTGTTTCTGGGTAAATATGGCTTGATTTTTTTCCCATGGGATCAATTATTTGATCGATGTTCTTTATTTATTATGTAATTTCTAATATGGGTAAGATTCTATAATCTTCCTTTAGCCTTGCATGATCCTAGTATTTTCAAATATTTAGTGAGTAAACTAGGAGTCTTTTTTAAAATTAATAATTCAATTGAATAAAATATAAAAAATTTCAATGCATGTGTCATGGTAGGTTTATCTAAACCTTTACATCATTATGTCAAAATATCATCTTCCCATAGAGTGTAGTCTCAATGTTTTAATTTTAAATGTCTTTCATTTAGATGATTCAAATGCAATAAAATTGATCATTAGATTTCCTCTAGTCTTGAGAAGAATTTTATATATGGGTAAATAATTTACTAGAATATAATATCAAAGATGATAAGGCTAAATCCATCATAAGAATTTCACTTTCTGATTTTGAACTACAAAATGTAGATTCAGAAAAGCCTTCCATATAAATTTGGAAGAATCTAAATAAGATATTTGGTGCTAAAGAGATGAATAACAAATTATATCTAAAGATACACTTATTCAAATTGAAAATGAGTCAAGGAGTTGTTATCTCTAGTCATATAAATGATATCAGATCTCTTATGAGGTAGGTAGCAGAAGTCAAATCCATAGTTGATGAAGAAGATGCAAAATATATTTTGTTGAATAATTTTCTTCAAAATATAATAATGTTGTTCTCAATCTTGGTCAAATTACATCTCAATCTCTTGAAGATATGATTGCATCATTCTTAGGAGAATAGAAAAGAATGTTATCAAAATATGAAGAAGAAACTGTGATTTACTCAAAATATAATAATAAGAACCATAAAAAGAATAAGGAATACATGGAATGTTATTAGAGTAAGAAAAAAATCACAAACATCATATAATTATAAAATAAGAGATAATGATGTATTTAAGAGAAAAATCAAATCTAATGAGGCTAATGTAATAACAAAAGGTGATCCAATAACTAAGGAAGAACCAATGAATGATGACATTAATTATAATTTTGAATACTATTTATAATAAGTTTCATCTGTAGGAGAATGTATGACACATGATGTTGGAGGACATTAACCATCCTCTCTCCAACCACTAGCATTGAGGGTACACCATGTTTTAGTGACATATTTTTTCCTATTTTTTAATTTTTAATGTTTTCATACTTATATTATGTACTCAATAAACCATAAAACATCATTTGTTAAATAGAATATTCTACAAAAAACACTTTTTTATGGAAGGAAAAGATATTGAGGAAAATTAGACATAGATGGCGGTCTGGGTAGTTTAGGATCTCTAGGAATCTAGAGGATTTATACTTTAGGAACCCAAGAGATGGGAATCATCCCATATATTTTAGTTTAATAACTACACCATCATGAGGGTTAAAAGGCAACTTTATGGAGTTGTACCTAGTTTATGAAGTGTTTTCAAAGAGTAGTTACATTATAATATGTTTTTTAATTGACCCCATCTTAGTACTAAGGGGTGAAATGTTAGCTATATTAGTGTTAGTAATCACATGGGTGAGTAAATATTATAATAGTAATATAAAAATTAATAATTTTTTCAGTTGATAACTCACGTAGATAGAGATATGTAAGAGAATAAATAAGGAAGGATAAATCTTGGGAGAGATTTATGTATTTGAAGATTATCCTTGACTCTTATCATGAAGGAGCTTAGAGAGACATTTATATTATATTCCTCCATTTTATTATATATACCATATATATTATCAAATAAAACTATATTAATTATTTCATGTAAATATGTATTATTTTTGTAAGTGTGTAAATAGAGAATTATTACATTGTACCCTTGGTTTAGCATAGTAAATTATGCATAGGATAACTACTCATTGATGTTAGTGGAAAGATTTGATAGTAATTTATCATGGAATTGCTTAAATTATCTTACATAATTAAGAGGGAGGTCATAGAACCATCTTAATTCATAGTCCTTCATACTTATATAAAATAAATTGGTTAATAGTTTGTCATTTTCTGAATAGTAGAAACAAGTTCCATGGAACAATCCAATATGCTACTCAGGATCATCTTTACATTCATAAAATGGATGTTTGGTTTTATGAATATTATTGTTAAAGGGTAAGATACTATCTAATGGGTTCATGATTTATTGATGAAAGTGTGTGAATTCATGGCATAAGTAGCTCTCAATCCATTTACAATGTCATAAACATCAACATGGTATGTAGAGTATCTATTTGTTACCTAATTTCAATTATCATTGAAATATTTAATGGGCCTTTCTTATTTAATCAACATAACACTAATACCCATATGTGAAGCATTGAAGTTTAACCCATACACATTTTTAATTAGATGTTATATATAGCAATAGAAGAGCATAAAAAAGTCTTCTTGAGATTCAACATCAAGAATCTAGGATGCTACTATAAGTACTATTCCTATGCCTATGCTCTAGTAACATATGTGGCATCCACCCCAAATTTAGAGGAAGTATTAGGCATTAAAAAAATTAGATTTCCCATAACTACAAAAAATTTTTTTACCTATACCATGATGGATATAAATATTTTATTGATAATCTTATTGAATGAGTATTTTGTTGGTTGAGTTTTTATAGCTTTGCATGCCAAGAAGTTGCAGTTAGATGAAGGTGTATCAAAATTTATATATGCAATGGATTTATACAATTTGATTGATAATCCATTAATCCTTGATATATTTTCTTAAAACTTTATCAATAGGATTCATAGCTCGATGTATCAATTTATATAATGGCAAAGATGATCCCAAATAGAAAAAATGCTGAACAAAATATTTGATAGGAATGTCACTCCAAAAATATTCCAAGAAGGTGTTATAGTTATACTTTGGGACATTAGGAATGAGGAGAAGGGAAAGCATGAAAAGTTTTATTCATTGTGGATGGGTCCCTATTCTATTGACTATCAGATTAGGGAGCATACTTTTTTTTTTGACATATTTAGATGGTGAAATACATGAACTATCAGTCAATGGCAAACATCTGAAACACTTTCTTGATTAAGTCCTTAACATGTGTACAATATTTTATAGTGTTTTATTAATTTTTCTTTCTTTTTTATTGACCCTATGATTTAAGACTTATTTGTACAATTTCCTTTCATATTTTTTGTTGTGTGTTCATTTCCCAATCCTCTTAATCTATTTTTGTTAGTATATAATGTTTGGTTGAACCTTCGTATATATTTTTTAAAAGTTTCTACCTCTTGACTCTGTAGCACAATCGATTGGCACCTAGTCTTTTGTTATGTGGTTCTTTCCATACCTTCAAGAGGTATGCATCCTCGAGTGGGAGCCCATGTTAGTGCGATAAATTGCACTAAAGTAATTAGGCCCTTATCAAGTGTAAATTACTATGTCCATAGCCTAACTTCCATTTCTAAGTGTTCCTTTTGAAGGTCAGGTTTAACTAAAAATTAGCTAAGTTATAATATGGTATTTTCTTGGTGAATGTGTTTTTGCCTCAAATTTTTTTGGGAGTTTTGACGTGAACAAAATGATCAATGAAAATAGGTCTTCAGGGTATTTGTCTTAGAAAAAAGGTCTGAAGACTTATTTCTATTGGATATTTTATCTTCTACAAAAGCTCCAAAGAAATTCAATATCTTTTTTTGCATCTGACTAAGTGTTTCACAAAAAATCCAAAGGGTAATTTATTTTAGACATTTTTTCCATGATAAATTTTTTTAATAGCACTTTCCCTTCAGGCATTTTTCCCATGCAAAAAAATGATAAAAATCCTTTATTTTGGAAAAGGTCCAAAGACTTAATTATTTAAAACTTTCTGTCCATGACCAAAATTCTAAAGGGCAATTATCCTTTGGGAATTTCACCTATGCAAAAATATTGAAAGCAATGTAAGGACTTATTTATTTCATCTAAAGTATCTAAAAAAACCTTGAAGGGTCATTTTCCCATAGTAAAAATATTTAAGGGTCATTTCCTTTAGGCATTTTACCCTTGTAGAATTTTTGAATGATAATTTCAAAAGACCTAGAAGACATTTTTTAATAAGTTCAAAGGGATTTTTTAAGATATCTAAAGCTCCATTTTAAAAGACAAAAGGGAAATTATATAGGGAAAGTGCCTTTGATAAAACTTCTAAAGGGTATGTTCAAATGGCCAAAGGGTACTTTTGGTAAAGTTGATATGGATTAGAAGTCTTATTTCCTTTGGATGTTTTAACCAAGTAAAAAGTCTAAAATAATTTCATTCCTTCATGAAAATTACCAAGTTCAATTTTTATGTAGAAATTATTTTAGACAAAATGTTTGAAACAATTATCCTAATGAGGATAAAAGGAGATTAGTTTAAATTCTTCCAAACAAAGTGTAAAGATCCAATTCCTTCATAAAAAGTATAAAATACAAAATCCTTTAAGAAAATTTTCTTGAATAGTTTGTATAAAATAAATGTCCCCATAGAATACCTAAAAAAATTATTACAGGATAATTATGCTGAAAAAAAGCCTAAAGCAGAAGTGTCGAAGATAGAGGACCCAAAAATAAAAGGCCTAAAAATTAAACAATAATGTCAAAGATAAATTCATAGACAAAACTACTATGGAACAAAGTCCCCAAATAAAATTTCAATTTATAAAGGTTAAAATCTTGAATACCTCTTTCAATAGGCATATATGTATCAACTTTAAGATGCAGTGACTAGCCATTATGAATCAAACATTCCAAGATAGTCGTGTGAGCATCAATTTGAAATCCTATGAACTAGACATTTATTTTAAAAAAGAGGCAAATACAATGGAATATGTTTATGTGGATAAAGATGATTAGGTAATTTATGATCAAAGATAAATAGTCAAAGGAACCCAAGATAAGCATAGGTATGACAAGTGTCAAGCTCATGGGGCATGATTTAAAGATTAGGCACATTATTAGAGATTAAAAGTATGTGTTCAAGTTTACACTATTTAATCTATGGAACATATTGAGTCATGACTTTTCAATGAAGCCTCAAGTGAATGTAGGATCACCTCTTGGAAAAAACACATTAGCCTAACAAAATTGATAGAGTAGCCTACATAGAGTCCACAAACCTACCAAGTGGCATGATTTTAGCATAAGACTTGTAGGTATCCAATGGAATTTAACCCTTTGAATCAATATTAATGGCATGCGATTGATAAAGTGAGCAAATCTAATGGTGTGAGCCAAGATGAAATTTTCAAAAGGATTGAAACTAATAAAAGAGTGGCATGTGCCTAAATTATAGCCAATGAAGTGGCCTAGTTAGTTTTAATTATTGTGAATGCCTAGTTAGATCCAAGGTGGAATGTTAGGTGTCAATATGTGGTAATATTTGTTATAAAATTTAAATTTTATGTCTCTTTCTTGGTTAAGAAATGAGTTGAAGCACAAAATATGGTCCATGAGATGTTCTAAAGTGAATATTTCTAATCATGATCATAGATCATTTTCTATTTCATGTCATAACTGAATCATTCTTGAGCTATCGTTTTAATAACATGCTATTCCATAGTGTGCAAAAAAATATTCATTGCAGAGGTAGTTGTAGTAATGATTCTTTTCTTTCAAATGGATGAAGATTTAAGGTGTGGCAAAGGATATATTCTAGCTAAAAATATCTGAACAGACTCGAAGACTTGTATAATTTTCCAAGTTATGACCCATAGTTCTATATTTAAAAAATGTATAAATAGGGTTTTAATCCTTTGTTTTAAGGTTGTTGTTGGTTGCTAAAGGTCTCTATTTTAGGTTTCCATTTTCCCTAAGTCTAGTTTCAACATAATTGTTTTCTTGGATCAACTATTATGTGTAGATCTTATCTCCCTTGCTAAGGTGGTTGCATCTATACATCAATCAGTAAGCTTTGAAAGCATATTTATGTCTCCCTTGTCAAAATAATAATCTCACCATGATTATCCGCATGCTATTATTTTGTAGTGTTAATGTTTGTAATATTTATTTTCTTGTCAATGGAAAATATTTATGGTTCTTTACTGTATCCTGTTAATGAAATGGAATTATATGTTTTCTAAGTTTTGTTAAATATATATTTGGGTTTTTATCTATTATTGGTTGTCATTATGAGCATGTATCTAGGTTATAAATCCCTTTGTACGGTTATATTTGGAAATTTTTCATTGAATACCTTTTAAGTGAACCCTAGGTTCATGAAATTATCAAGAGAAATTATTTAAGATTCTAGTTTTAGTGTATGCTCTAGTAACCTATGGATCATTTGATGTTTACCATTATGTTGCACTTCAATTTTCATACATCTTTGCTAATAATTTTTTTTATGAAATACTACCAAACATCCTATTGCTTAGAAGCCGCCATCATGCCACCCATTCTTTTATAATTATCTAACTTATCCTACCCTATCATGCCCTAAAAATAACACAGCCTAATGCATATTAGAAGCGTTATTTACTTTAAAAATGTATGAGATAGTTCATAGTTGAAAAGTGTTTTTAGTTTGTGCTTTGAATTCTAGTGCTCAGGTTTTCCATTTATCCCCTATTATTAAAAGCTTTATAGAATGAATATTGAGGTCATCCCTTCATTTCTCTTTAGTAGCTTGTGTATGACATAGATCATTTGTGAATTTCATGTGACAACCCTTTATGGGTGAAGTATGTAAACTTGGTTATTCTCTAGTCATATTTGTCTCGTGTGACAAGAATTCCCATGGAGATTGAATTTATAAATTCCTCCATGTGAGGAAGCTATCACATAGTATCTCTCACATTAGATTAGGCAGAGCCAAAAGTAGAAGAGATTTAACCATACCCTCTATACGTGCCTCTCAATATTTTTCTACATTCGATCTAACTTTGATTAAAAAAAAACCCTTCCCTAGCTACAACAACATTATAGTGGATTTTTCGTCATTGCTTGTCATTTTACATCAATTGTGCAAGGCTGAGTGTACGAGGTGTGTAACTAGAAACCAATATCACCATCAAAATAATATGTACCATTTCAAAGAAAATGAGGCTGTCTTATACATTTTCATGTGTTATTGGTTTTGAAGATCAATAAACTAAATAAATAAAATATAGTCATAGGTTAATACATATTCATTGTTGCCTAATTTTTTATAGGTTAGTACTAACCAATAGGTCATTATCAACCACTGATATTTACTCAATCCTTCATAAGCAACTCAATGTAGATCATGAATAAATTATATGACCAAATGAATCATAGGTGATCTTATCCTTTATATTACTTTTATAATAAAATCATATTCAAATATTCAACAATAAATTTTAACCATAATCCTATATTTAATGCATTTTATATTTACCATATTCCCTTATGAAATTTGAAGAGTCAAGAACACCCTTTTACATTTAGATGTATACTTGAATGCCATATCAATTTATCTTAATGAAATATTGGTGAACTTATTAATATAATTTATGGTAAAACATATTGGTGAACTTATAAACATATAAAATAGTGCATATTCCTAGGTTTCCCCTTAGGTATTCATCTTCTAAGATTTTTAAATTTCATCCTTATTGTTTTACATTTCAATTATAGTTTTTAATACTCCTTAATAATGCACATTGATCATGGAAATTTTGAATGATAATTATTCCTTAACACAAGTAATTAAATTATTATTTTCATATTGTTATACATGGATAGTTTATCTTTTTAGGATTAGCTAAGTAAGCAAATGGGTAAGAAATAACAAATATAAATACACTAATAAGGCTAAAATTATCAATGCATAATCTAAAGCCTTCCCCAAATTCTAGATTTTTAACATTCAATCAATGATACCTTTTGTTACTATTACACACCAAAGGCTTACATGCATCCATTAGATTTTCCTATTGTGGATTCTTTAACATTCACTATTCACTCTATTAGTAAATTTATCATGAATATTAATATTGATGAAAAAATCAATAAAGATAAAACATATGCCTCTAAAAATTATAAATTAGTTGAATATATTAACATAAACCACATAAATTCAAATAAATGTTATATATATCAAGATATGAGCATAAAAAAGTCTACTCGAGATTCAACATCAAGTATCTAGGTTGTTACTATCAGTAATATTCATATGCCTATGATCTAGTAACCTATGTGGCATAGGCAAAAAAATTAGAGGAAGTATTAGGCATTAAATAAATTCCACTTCCCATAACTACACAAAAAAACATTTACTTATCCCATGATGGCTAAAAATATTCCATTGATAATCTTGTTGAATGAACATTCCCTTGAGTATTTTTTATAACTTTGCATGCCAAGATATTATAGCTAGATGAAGGTGTATCAAAATATAGTAAAGTCATAAATTTAAACACTTTGATCTATAATCCATTAATACCTAATATGGTATCTTAAACTTTACCAATAGGATTCATAGCTCCAATTATCCATTTATATAAAGGTAAAGATGATCCCAAATAGAATAGATTTCATTAACGATTTTAATGGTATTGTTGCACCACTAATAGATTTCATCATGGGAAAATATTTATTGTGGACAAGGGAAGAAAAATAAAACTTTTAATATCTAAATAGAAAGGTGGGAAAAAATTGTTTTACCATTCATATAATTTAACAAATTCTTTGAATTAGATTATGATGTTTCACATGTGGTTATTCTTGTTTTATTGAGTCAAGAAGTAAGGCCCATAACATATTTTAGTTATAATTTAAATGAGGTAAAACATAGGTAATTTACAAATTATATTTAATTTAATTCCATTGTACATTAATTAAGACACTAGAGGTTCTGCTTGGCACCTAAAGAGTATATCCTATTTACAAACCATGAGGCCTTGAAGTATGAGAACAATCTGAAGAAAGAAGTAAAATAGAAGACACACAAGGTGGTTGTATTTACTATAAGGATACGCTTTTGTTTTGAAATATAAATGAGGAAATATGATGTTTTTATTAGGAAAGTAGTAGCGAAACTATTATGGCAAGTGAAGTAATTGGATTTGATTTTGTTAAATAATCAAATGATACTAATCCAAATTTTTGGAAAGTAATTGAACAAATTAAGATTAAATTAGTGAGTGATACATTCAAGATTCATGATAAGTATATTATATAATATGGTTATCTCTTCAAGGCAAAACCGTTATGTAATCTAATTAGTTCTATGAGAGAAAATATTTCAATAGAAATACACAATGGTGGTTTAGGTGTACACTTTGATGAGAATAAGATAATGGCCTTGGTGGAGGAGAAGTATTTTTGGCCAAATATGAAGGGAGATGTTGTAAGGAATGCTTCAATATGTAAGATATTCCAATTAGATAATGACCATACACAATAACATAGGGTTATATATTCCATTACTAGTACCAAGAGGATGTTGGACATATTTAAGTAGGAGGTTTATATTGGGGGTGACAAATTCATAGAGAAGTAATGATTTCATATTTTTTGTAGATATGTTTATAAGGCGATATGTTTTATGACATGTAATAAAAATAATGATGCCATTAGATTATTAGATATGTGTTTAAACATGTTTTGAGATTACATGGTGTTTTGAAAACAATTACATAAGACAGGGAGACAAATATTTGAATTCATTTTTTGAGGTCCCTATGGAAGAAGATGCAAACGAACTAAAATTTTATATTGCATAACACCCACAAACATATGGATAAATATAAATACTAAATGTGGGCTTGGGATGTCTTTTGAGATGTATAGTTAGAGATAAGCCAAAGTAATGTGACTTTGTTTTAGTACAAAATGAATTTACATATAAATATTTTGTGAATAGATCAATGGAGAAAAACTATTTCATTATTTTAATTGAACAAATCATAAAGGTTCTTTATATTTTGTTTTGTTATTAATATGATAAAGATTTTGTGATGATGAAAAAGCATTTGTAGACCATATGCAACAAATTCAAGAAGTTAAAAAGAAAGCTACATGAAAGCAATGAAATGTATACAAGGAAACAATAAATGAAATAATAATGACAAATTAATTTGAATAAAGACATTTGGTGATGGTGTATTTTATAAAAGAAACATTTTACCAAGGAAAACACTAAAAGATGAACTACAAGAAGATTGGTTTGTGTATAATTGTGAAGAGAAACAACGATAATGCTTATGAGGTAAGTTTACAACAATTTTTTTTATATTTATCAAATATTTAATGTCTCATGTTTATATTATTTTCATAGAGAATATTATGATCAAAAAAGCTAAATAAGTGTATTTTAAGAAACATGTACCTAAAAATATGGCATAAAAGATAGTTCTTGTTATAGATAAGAAGATAGTGAACACAAGAAAAGACATCTATAACAAGAATTTAAATCTTGGATATCATAGTGGGAGTTTAAAATAATTAACAAGAATAAATTTCACTAGTATAATCAGAGAGACATATAAGAGGTGAATTCCTATCAAAAAGAGGATGATGATGCACATGCCTATGTTTCATTTTACATTTATTTTGATTTGGGAATCTATTTGAGCTTATTTTGTTTACATGAATATCTTGTAGAATAAAATGCATCCATAACTAGTGTCGCCAATAATGGTTGTTTTATATATATTTTGAAGACCATAACTAGCCATCTAAGGGTCTAAAATTATACTTTAATATTTTAAGTGATTTTATAAACATAGGCATTAAATATTTGAACAACCAGGCAAGAGCTTGAGTTTATGTTTCCCCATTAATTTTAATTTATTAATTAGGCAATACTTTTTTTTAGGCCCATCCAATATTTATTGCAAATTCTTGTAAAAATAGTGTCTTTCTAACTCACATACAAAAGATACTAAAAATAGAAATTTCTAAAAATAACATGGTTAGTTAACTCTGTAGTTTTTGATTTATTTAGTCTTATTAACTTTACATTTCAACTCATATTTTAAATTTTGATTTATTTAAATATTATTATTTAATTATTTTAATTCTTTCATGAATAATCAATAAATATTAGTGTTCCTAAAATTTTGAGTAAATTATGCCTATATAAAAATTGCTTTAATAGTTTTAGATATTATCACAAGGCAAGTGTTCTATATGGATATAGATTTTCAAGATGAAGAAAGATGAATATAAACTCATGCACATTTAAAACTTATGATATTTCATAAAATACCTATCTATAGTAGAATACAACGATCTATGATGGCACACAAAACATATCATAGAGAAAATTATTGTATCAAACAAAAGTATTTTGTTACCAAAAGTGTCAAAGAATTATTGGACTCACAAAAGAAGGCTCAGATATCCATTTCAAATTTTAGTCAACAACACACACATTATATATCACTAATAATGATAACACACTTAAATAGAAATGAATTTAATTAAAATAAGTTAAACATTATAATCATGGTCATATATTTATAGCTATATAAATAAATCTATCACACCCTACTAATTACATTCATAGTTTTTTAATTTGGACACAAATTATATAGTCTAAATTATTCTTATTTTTATCTTTTTTGGACCACATTAATCATAAATATGATAAAACATAATAGTAAACTTGTTCCTTGTCTTCAACACATCAAACCCAATGTTTTCATTAGAGTTTATTTATAATTTCTTATGATTACATTCTTTTGTTTTAGGTTTTCAAACTTAGTTTCTGAGCTTCCCCATCCTATATTCAAAATTTAAAATTTAACTCTTTTTACACAGGTATTCACACTCATTTTCATATTATATTTTATTATATTAGGGTTTTGATTTGGACTCATACATATAAGTATCATATATACTTAAAAAATTAAATTATTTTCATATAAAAAAGATTAAAAAATTAATATAATGTTGATGGTGTCTTCCAATTAAAACTACCAGATACATATGTAGAATATAATACTAAATTATATAATATAATAAAAAGGTTTTATAAAAATTGGATATAAAAAATATAATGTTTTCAGATTATATAAAATTATTTTAATTATGTATATCTAAAAATTCAATTCTACCTCTTAACCCCACTTGTTCTTAATTTTGTAGGAATATTTTTAATATTTAAATTTTTTGAAGAAAAATGTTGGTTAAGATAAGTTTAAGAGAAATATTCATCAAAATGAAAAGATATACAATTTGTAAAGTAAAATTATGTTCCATATTCATGCCCCAAGAACATTACTATAGCAAGCAACCAAGTTATCTTTTAAAACTAATTCTCGTGCTTTGAATCTATATCATCCGTTTGAATTTTTCCATATTTTATTCCAATGAACACTATTATATATAACTAAAATGAATAAGGCTTATAATTTTTTTTAAATTTGGTCTTTATCATTGGTGAACAAATGGAGAAAATGAGATAAAATAGTTATCTAATGACAAAGAAACCAGGGCTAACATTAAATTCTATCACATGTAGCTCAAACTAATACTTTGAAATTGAAATGGTTAAATTCAAAGATTATTCATTAACTCATTTTTATGGTGTTTTATTGAAATAAATTTATCATATTGGGTTACATATACCCTACTAAAAGGATAATAACCATTTTGAAATCAAAAAAATTATGAATTTGTGTGTTGAGGAATTATTCTACGATATGATTAGTGGTAAACAATGTGATTGATTTGATTTTTAATTTATCTAAAATCACAAAATTTATTTGTATGTTTTTTCCCCATAAAAATGCATATATCATAAAATACTTAGAATTATTATAATGTGTAATTATATATGTCAATGTTTTTATTAACATTAACACTACCCAGTTTATCAAAAATAATTTGAATAATATATATTAAATTTCCAATGGGGTTCAAATTCTTCTAGTAAATAATGTGATTGATTCCTATCACAAGTTTTAATTAATGTAATAGAATGCCAAAATAAGAGTGATAAAAGGGTAGTGATTGAAGAGGTCTAGGCTGGCATGAATTTTTATCACAACAATGCTCTTACCATGAATGGTTGAATGAATGAATGTGTGTGTGTGTGTGTGTGTGTGTGTGTGTGTGTGTGTGTGTGTGTGTGTGTGTGTGTGTGTGTGTGTGTGTGTGTGTGTGTGTGTGTGTGTGTGTGTGTGTGTGTGTGTGTGTGTGTGTGTGTGTGTGTGTGTGTGTGTGTGTGTGTGTGTGTCTATATATATATATATATATATATAATAAAATAATTTTTAATGAGTAGTTAGTTTTGTCTTCAATTACTATTATTCAATGTATTATTTAAGGATTAATTTTAAATGTGTTAGTACTTATTTTTGCAATAAATAAAGATGGGAAATTCTTGAGTTGTTTGAAGTTGCAATATAAACATTATTTTTAAGATTAGTTACATTTTCATTATAGTGTGAGAGCCTTGCAAAATCATTTTGAAAGTAATGATTATAATGATCTAATTATATTGGTGCATAATAATATAAACAATTTTTTTTAGTTTTTAAATAACTTATTCAATGTCGATGGACCCATAGAATGTGAATTATAAACATGGTATGCTACTCAATTTGGAGAATATAAAATGTTACTATCATTCCAGTTATGCAGATATCAAAATCATTATGATTAAGCATATCAAATTAATTAAGCTAAATGTCATTGCTAAGGTGTAGCTATGATAAATGTTTACATTGAATAAGTTTTTTGAAGCTATGACCAAGAATGTCATAATCTTAAACTTCACCATCTAGAAACACTTCATTTTCAGAATAAGTATATGGAATATTCCATGGGCAGTAGGAGTCTTTCATGTTATTATGCAAAATTTATATTACATTTTATATTTGGCCTCTATTATTATAGTGTTTTTGTTTTAATGATATCTGTTATATTGAATCTTATCTTATATTGTTATGTAATTTATATTGACTTGTGGA
>JARHVA010004869.1:400000-412500 GCA_037957365.1 Torreya grandis | reverse complement strand
CATATTTGTATTTGTCTTACAGGTTTGAATCATTCAAATAATATGCCATGATCAATATATGTGATGTTTTACACTATATCATTGCATTCACATGCATAATCCATATTACATGATTATTCACATAGAATCTAATAGAAGAGGGAGACATACATAATTAAGATTCCCTTGTTAGAGTATATGGATATGTAAAGTAGAACTAATTGCTAGAAGGGTGTTTCAGTTAAGTGATACCTCACATGAGCTCACAAACTTCCATTTTACAAGGTGACTTGCTTGAGTTTATTGACATAGGGGTTTTAATGAAAATAATTATATCTAGAACATGTGTACATGATCCCAATTGATAATCTATAATTAAAATTTATAACCTAACAAGTGTAATGAGAAATTATAAAAAAGGAAGTGTATTTTTTTTATAATATATAAAAATTAGTTTCAAGAAAAAAGTGTCAACTCTAGTGTCCCTATTTATATGATAGTGTTTAGTTTGACGAAGAGTTAATTTTTAAATTTTTGGGAATCACATCCAAGCCTCATTCTAATCTTTATACACCTGCATACCCTTGATCTATGAATGCATCATTCAAAAACATAAGTATTATCTCTTCTTTATGTTTAAGAAACAAAATTACTATTTGGTATTATACTTTATATACTTAACATGTATCCATAATTCATAATTGTGTCACAATATATTTTGAATAAGAATTTCTTAATTATCTTGCTTATAGTATAACTTAATGCATTTTAATTAGGCTATCCTCCCGACATCCTTAATCGCTTATAATGGTTTGAAAATAGGGAAACAAGAACTAATGGAGAATATATATATATATATATATATATATATATATATAGACACACACACACACAGATATATACATACATACATACATACATACATACATATATACATATATATATATATATATATATATATATATATATATATACAATCCAATAAATAAGACCAAGGATAATTATAATGTGCAATTACATATATAAACATTAATATTAACATTAAAATTATGCAGTTTATAAAAAATTTAATGAAAAAAGTACATTGACTTTGTAACGGGGGATGACTTCTTCTAGTAAACAAAGTGATTGATTCTTATCACAAGTCTTAATGTGTATTAATATATATTTATTGATTCTTGTTAAAAGTTTAAAAGTTTTAATTTATGTAATAGAATGCCAAATAAGGAAGATAGAACTGTAGGGATTCAAGAGGCATGGGCTGCCATGAATTTTTAGCATAATAATATATATGTTATGAAAGGATATATATAAAGAAAGAGGCTTGTAATTTTTAATGAATAATTAATTTTTCCTTCATTATCATTAAATGTATTTTTTAAGGATTAATATTAAATATTATTAATTTTGTTTGTGCAAGAAATAGAAATGGAAAATTCTTGAGAATTTTTTGAAGTCATAATATAAATATTATTTTTATGATAATTTGCATTTTCATTAAAGCGTGTGAGCCCTGAACAATCATTTTCAAGGGAATTATTGTATTGTTCAAATTGTATTGGTACCAAATAATATCTACAACTTATTTTATTCTACAGACAACATATTCAAAGTTGATAGACACACAAAATGTAATCATAAACTTGATAGCTTACTCAATTCAGATCTACAAAAGAAGTGGATTTTTCTTCTGAGAAAAACAAAATGTCACTATCATTCTAATTATGGTAGATATCAATATCATGATGATCAAGAATATTAAATTAATTAAGCTAAATATGTTTTTGAAGGTGTAGTTGTGATAAATTTTTACATTCAATAAAGATAAAGATTATACAATATAAATTATTTCTATTTTTATCTTACCTAGATCCCATTAATTCAAATAAGACAAAATGTTATAGTGAACTTGTTCCTTATCTTGAGCACATCAAACCCTATGTCTCCATTAGGATTTCCTTCTACTTTATTAGGATTACATTTTCTTGTGTTAGGGTTTTAGGCCTAATTTTTGAGTTTCCCTTGTCATATATTCAAAATCTTAAACTACTCTATTTTTACATAAGATTTCACACTCATTTTAATTTTACGTTTTACTATATTAGGTTTTGGACTTGACCTCACTTATATGGGTATAATATGTAATTATAAAAAATATCATTTTTGAAATCCTCATCAGTTTATCTCAGTTAAAGTAATTGGACATACAAACTATTTTTTTCCAAAAATTCTATAGTGATTTTAAAAAATTAAAAATTACTATTAGTAGTATTTAAAAAAGAAAAGAAAATACAAATATTTTTGTGTCAAATTATTTGATTACTTTATGTTAAGATATTCCAAAAAAAACAAAAATTGTCTCCTATTATTCCATACAAATATCTTGGTGTGACTTGTTCAATATTTTATGTATTGTACCATAGTTAGAATGGATAAACATACATTATAATTTCTAATTAAATCTATAAATGTTATAATTTTAAGTTTAAATCATAAAATACATAATATATATGCCATAGCCATGTAATGAAATATGTCAAACCCATGTTTAATTTAACTAAGGGAATAAATTATGGAATAAGAATCTTTGTCTATACTTAATAATTCATATTATTTAAATATATAATAGAAGATGATTCAAGAGACTAATAGATGTTAAATGGAATGTATTACTCACTTTCCTCCATATATATCTCAAGGTCATGCTTTCTATTATCTATCTCCTATTATTCACCATTGACTTATATTGGAATCCATAGTACATCTTATTATAAGAAGAAGAGGTAGGGTGATATAACATGTCTAATATAATAGTGTTAGTCAAAAGATTCATCCTCAATGCCCTCTACCTCACATGAGGCTATGTAACTAACTAAATTTTATGATATAATTGATAAAATTAATAATACTAAAGCCAATATATGCATATAAGAGTCACTCAATAAGTAAAATATCCAAAATTATATTCTATTTGTTACATGTAATCATATAATATATACTAAATGAAGTAAAACATCTCTATTTTTCATCTTTTATGAATAAATTGAAGAATAATAAAATCAAGATATATTTTTAAAATGATGACTTGCTTACTCAACACACTATAAAACACAATCTCCTTTTGATTGTTAAATTTAAAGTCTCAAAAACCTTATTCAATTTTTTTTAAATAAAATACCTCATTAATGACTATATGGATCAACTAGTACATTAATGTCTTTGCTATCCATACTTTGATATCAATTATATATCAAAATACATGAAACTTTTGGTGTAATTATATATTGTTATTCAATTGATTTGTCATGTGTTGAAGTTAAGTGAATATATATAAAATACTAAAGCTAATATATGTATATAAGAGCCACTCAATAAGTAAAATATCTAAAAATATATTCTATTTGTTACATGCAATGATATAAGCTATACCAAATGAAGTAAAACATCTCTATTTTTCATCTTTTATGATTAAATTGAAGAATAATAAAAGCAGGATATATTTTTAAAATAATGACTTGCCTACTCAACACACTATAAATCACAATCTCCTTTTGATCATTAAATTTAAACTCTCAAATACCTTATTCAAACGTAATTTTGTAATTTACCTCATTAATGACAATATGGATCAACTAGTACATTAATGTACTACCTATCCATAATTTGATATCGATTATATATAAAAATACAAGAAACTTTTAGTGTAATTATTTATTGTTATTTAATTGATATGTCATGTGTTGAAGTTAAGTGAATTAATAATATTATACCATTATATATAGAGGATCTTTATCTATATATGGATTACCTATGTGCCAATAAAGATGTAGATAGATGGGGTTATTAGCCTTAAATAGATCGACATGGAATATATTAAGAGTCACATTTTTATAAACATTGGGTGTAAATGTGGTCTTTATTTAAAAATCAGATAATAACATAAGAGACTTTGAAAACATTCTTTGCCAAGAGATAGGCTCAATTATTTTTGTTATCACAATTGACCCCAAATTATTATCTATTGTGTTCCATTTAATGCTGAAACACATGCATTATAAACTACTATTAGGTAGACCATAGATACATGCAATGAAATTTTAACTATTTAATTTTCATTAGAGGATACATTTTATCCACAAACAAATGTTTTTACACATATCATGTAGATAAGTATTTTAAATATTATAAAGTAATAAAATCTAGAGATGGTTATAGTTCATAATTTGATGCCTTTTAGTCTACTAGAATACCTTCATAATGGACCATAACACTAGAATAGACACAAACATATGAGTTTTGAGTATCAAGTAATAAAAATGAAGATGATTCAAGTTAAAATAAATCAAAATAATAGCTAAAAATAAATGACACAGAATAAAAAAGGGTATCAAATCTTCCCTTATTAGTCAACTCAGAGGATCTCAATAGGATATATATGTAATAATATTATACTGATGATGATATATTAGGTTTGGTATTATTTATTTTAACAATGATATCATATACCTCTTCATGGGTGATGATCAACATATCTCCAATGCTTAAGTTATGGGACAACATTACAAAACCATATTATGAAGGAGAAACATGGTTTCAATTAGACATAGATATACTCATTCCTTGCTTTCTTTCCTTTCAAGAATTTAAATTATTTTAAATTTTAAATTACATACACCAATTACATTATAATATAATCTTGGTTTCATGTAATAAAAAAATGAAAATAGGGACTAGGTATAGGCAAGGTGTGTTGTACACACCACAATGTACATTTTCTTTCCATTAACCTCATAATTTTATCCTTTTGTATCAATAGATTAAAGGAATGGGGAGTTGGGAAATTTAGTATTAAATCATTATTTTATGTGATAAATAAGTCCTATAGACATGAAAAATATACACATGGCTCAACCCTTCATTTCAAAACCTCCTTGTAGCCAAAAAGCTAACATTTGCCATTTCACTATGTGTAAATCTTTAGCTTATAGTCTGACCCTGATATTAGGATTACCTGTATCACATGTATCCCATGTTATGTTTAAAATTTGATATATATCTTACACTACAAATTACATATCATCCTTAACTCTCTATTATGTATGAAATTATTGTCCAAATTAGCATGATAACATTGATTCTTATGTCCCAAATCTGATTGTATAGTTTGTTCCTTACAATCACTCAAATATGTTAACCTTTTGACATGTATGGGGCATACTATTTTTTCTAATTAACCCTCCTATGGTATTATTTCAAAAGGTGTGGTACAAATTAAATAATAAATCTCATTTATTATTCATCTAGGACTTACCAAATAAACACTTATGAAGCTCAAAATTAATCATTTTCATAAATGAGTTTTGCTGACCTATTCTTTCCTATTTACAAATTAATCATTTGAGTATTTGTCTTATATGTTTGAATCATGAAAATAATATACCATGATCAATATGTATTAAGTTTTAGGCTATATCACTGCATTCACATGCATAATCCATATTACATGATTATTCACATAGAATCTAATAGAAGAGGGAGACATACATCAGTAAGGGGCACTAATTAGATTATATGGATATGTAAAGTATAACTAATTGATAGAGGGGTGTTTGAGTTCAGTTATACCTCACATGAGCCCACAAACTCCCATTTTACAAAGTGACATGCCCACGTTTGTTGACCTAGGGTTTTGATGAAAATAATTATATCTAGAACATGTGTACATGATCCCAATTGATAATCTATAAGTAAAAATTATAACCTAACAAGTGTAATGAGAAATTATAAAAATGTAAGTTTATTTTTTTGTAATATATAAGAATTAGTTCCAAGAAAAAAGTGTCAACTCTAGTGTCCCTATTTATATGATAGAGTTAATTTAAATTTTTTTAGGAATCACATCCAAGACTAATTCTATTTTTTCTACACCTGCATGCCTTAGATCTATGAATGCATAATTCAAAAATATAAGTATTATCTCTTCTTTATGTTTAAGAAACAAAATTACTATTTGGCATTGTACTTTATATACTAAGCATGTCTCCATAATTTAACATTGTATCATAATCTATTTTGAATATGAATTGCTTAATTATCTTGCTTATAGTATAGCTTAATCCATTTTAATTAGGCTATTCTCTGCACACCCTTAATCAATTATAATAGTTAAATAATAGGGAAACAAGAACTCAAACACAGGGTATTTATTTTAATTTATTAAATATAGATTTTTAATTTAATTAAATAGGTATAAGTGGTATGATTTATTATTTTTTTTATCATTGATAAAATAATTAACCATAAGCATGTTGTGTCGTGGCTTATTATTAGCATCTTATGTCTAGTTATTTTATCACATTCAATAGGAATATATTCTGTCTAGAATCAAGTTTAGTTTAAATAGAAAGTTCAAAAAGGGTCTTTATTTTTAACCCCAAGCAATAAATTGTTTCCTATAACTTTCCTAGCTTCTATATCAATTGTGTTAAGATGTTTATTCTATTGTCCTATGTTTGGATATCTAAAACCATCTGTGGCATTCTATAATATGCCAATCATACTTGACCTAATGTTAATTTTATTTCCATAATTCTTTTAAAATGATTGTATATTTTTCCCAATTTTGCCTCATGTTAATGTTGGGGGATTTTTACTATCACATTTTTGGGAGGATAGCCTGGATTAAATCCACCATGATCTTTGGGGGTTTAATTTGAAGTATATTTATATTTTAAAAATAATTATATAGTACACTACGTATCATTATTTAAATATTATTTATCCATACCAAGAATAATTTGATAATTATAATCATTAGTCAACCACACAAATTTTACCTTATATATATGTTTGAAGAAAAACCTCATATGACATTATGGCCTTATTGTTGCCTACCATCTCTCGATTTCTAAATTTTCTAGCTTTTATTGCATGTAACATAGACATGAATTACTAGTGGGAAGGTTGGACGTTGGAGACGATTTACGGTCTTTATGCTTCGATAAATATCTGTGTTAGTATGATCGAATCGTAACATTGAACTTTAATGTGAGAAGCACTCCATCGATTTCTACGACGTTAACGAGGGCATGCCCACGAGAATGTCTGAATCGTCCAGTTCCGCTAACCACTGACAGCTTCCTCTGGACCAAAAGACTTCTAATTACTCCACTCATCTCCACTGTGCTTCCATTCTCAAAGATAACAGACGCAACCAGATGAAAATTAGTACCCCTATGATCTGAATTGGCCTCCAAACCTTGAATTCTTCCCAATAAATTGGAGTTGTATTCAGGTCCCTGGGTCACAGGGTTGTCTAAGACAAATATTGTTCCATAGGATGACACATTTGAAGATGTTCCATTCACTCCTCTAATTCCGCTTACAGTCACATTTGGTCCTCTCGTGATTTCCTGCACATAGAACACCATGTTCTTTGCTGTGGCATGCAACGTTTTGCTTGGCGAAGCAGTTATAGAAGAACATATTAGAATGAAGAAGAGTGTGAAGAATAAAAAGCATAGTGAAGATTTTAAAGACACTGCACGAATAGAGTTTAAGGACACTGCACGAATGTGCCGATAAAGGATGCTGATAATAAGAAAGTTTGTTGGGGGCATATGATATGCAGGAGCTTGAACAGTATAAATAGCAATATAGAGAGACGACTTCTTTTGTAAGAGAGTGGACGACTCTGCCGATAAAGAATAATGAGATTGAAGTGTTCAGCTGTCTAACATTGAACCATATAGTTTTAGTCAGAGTCGTTAAAGATTTATTTACTATAATTTTTAATAGGTTTCAACGGTTTGTTAATATAATTCAAAAACGTAAATAAGGCCATATGGCCAACAAATCTAGGCTTCGAGGCGCGTGTAAATGAAATTTCTCGAAACTGACAGTTCGAAATCGAAATGGTTAAATTGAAAGAGACCTATCATCCCGGGTCGCGTACGTCCCGCTAGAAGCATAATAACCGTTTTGAACGAAATAAAATTATTGACCTTGTAAGTGTTGATGAATTATTCTACGATCTGATGAGCGGTAAACATAGTGATTGATTATGCTTTTTTTAATCTACAATGCGAAAATTAAGTTGATTGATTTATAACCACAACAATGCATATACCACGAAGGACAGAGGATAATTATAATGTGCAATTACATATATAAACGTTAATATTAACATTAACATGACGAAGTTTATCAAAATTTTAATGAAAAAAATATATTGACTTTGTAACGGGGGATGAATTCTTCTAATAAACAAAGTGATTGATTCTAATCACAAGTTTTAATGTGTATTAATATATATTGATTGATTCTTGTTAGAAGTTTAAATTTTTTTATTTATGTAATAGAATGCCAAAATAAGGATGATAGAACTGTAGGGATTGAAGAGGCGTGGACTGCCAAGAATTTTTAGCACAATAATGCACATGCTATGAAAGGATAGATATAAAGAAAGAGGTTTATAATTTTTAATGAATAAATAATTTTTCTTTCATTATCATTAAATATATTGTTTAAGGATTAATATTGTAATTTTTGTTTGTGCAAGCAATAGAAATGGAAAATTCTTGAGAATTGTTTGAAGTTGTAATATAAATATTATTTTTATGATAATTTAAATTTTCATTGTAGCGTGTCAGCCCTGAACAATCATTTTCGAGGGAATTATTGTATTGTTCAAATTGTATCGGTACAAAATAATATATACAACATTTTCTATTCTACAAATAACATATTCAAAGTTGATGGACTCACAAAATGTAATCGAAAACTCCGTAGTTTACTCAATTTAGATCTACAAAAGAATTAGATCTTTCTTTTGAGGAAAACGAAATGTCACTATCATTCTAGTTATGGTAGATATCAAAATCATGATGACCAAGCATATTAAATTAATTAAGCTAAATATCTTTTTGAAGGTGCAGCTGTGATAAATTTTTACATTCAACAAAGATAAAGATTATACAATCTAAATTCTTTCTATTTTTATCTTGCCTAGATCCCATTAATTCAAATAAGACAAAATGTTATAGTGAACTTGTTCCTTATTTTGAACACATCAAACCCTATATTTCCCTTAGGATTTCCTTCTACTTTATTAGGATTACATTTTCTTGTGTTAGGGTTTTAGACCTAATTTATGAGCTTCCCTTGTCATATATTCAAAATCTTAAACTACTCTATTTTTACATAGGATTTCAAACTCATTTTCTTATTAGGGTTTAATATATTAGGTTTTGGACGTGACCTCATTCATATAGTTATAATATCTAATTAAAAAATATATCATTTTTGAAATCCTCATGGGCTTATCTTAGTTAGACTAATTGGACATAAAACCTATTTTTTCCCAAAAATTCTCTAGTCATTTTTAAAAATTAGTAATTAATATTACTAGTATTTTAAAAAAAATATACACATTTTTATCTCAGATTATTTATTTACTTTATCTTAAGATATCAAAAAAAAAACTAATTTTGTCTCCTATTATTCCATACAAATATCTTGGGTTGACTTGCTCATTTTTTAAATCTATTTTATCATAGTTAGAATGGATAAACATACATTATAATTTCTAGTTAAATCTATGATTGTTATATTTTGAAGAGTAATCATAGAATACATAATATATATGTCATATCCATGTAATGAAATAAGTCAAACTTATGTTTAATTTAACTAAGGGAATAAATTATTGATTAAGAATCTTTGTATATACTTAATAATTCATATTAACTAAATATATAATACAAAATGATTCAAGTGACTAATAGATGTTAAAGGGAATGTATTACTCATTTTACTCCTCCATATATATCTCAAGGTCATGCTTTCTATTATCGATCTCCTATTATTCACCATAGGCTTCTATTGGAATCCATGGTACAAGTTATTATAAGAAGAAGAGGTAGGGTGCCATGACATGTCTAATATAATAGTGGTATTCAAAACATTCATCCGCATTTCCCTCTACCTCACATGATGCTATGTAACTAACTAAAGTTTACGATATAATTGATAAAATTAATAATACTAAAGTTAATATATCCATATAAGAGCCACTCAATAAGTAAAATATCTAAAAGTATATTTTATTTGTTACATGCAATGATATAAGCTATACCAAATGAAGTAAAAAATCTCTATTTTTCATATTTTATGAATAAATTGAATAATAATAAAAGCAATATATAATTTTAAAATGATCACTTGCTTAATTAACACACTATAAATCAAAATCTCATTTTGATTATTAAATTTAAAGTCTCAAATACCTTATTCAAATCTATTTTTATAAAATACCTTAGTAATGGCTATATGGATCTACTACTACACTAAGGTCTTTAGTACATTAATGTATTTTCATCTAGGAGTTACCAAGTAAGCACTTATGAAGATAAAAATTAATCATTTCTATAAATGAGTTCTGCTGACCTATTCTTTCTTATTTACAAATTAGTCATATTAGTATTTGTCTTATAGGTTTGAATCATTCAAATAATAAACCATGATAAATATATGTTAAATTTTAGACTATATCATTGCATTCACATGGATAATCCATATTACATGATTATTCACATATAATCTAATAGAAGAGGGAGACATACATAAGTAAGAGGCCCTCATTAGAGTATATGGATATGTAAAGTAAAACTAATTAATAGAGGGGTGCTTGAGTTTAATTATAGCTCACATGAGCCTACAAACTTCCATTTTACAATTTGACATGCCTATGTTTATTGACCTAGATGAAAATAATTATATCTAGAACATGTGCACATGATCCCAATCAATAATCTATAAGTAAAAATTATAACCTGATGAGTGTAATGAGAAATTATAAAAATGGATATTAAGAGTAACATATTTATAAACATTGGGTGTAAATGTGGATTTTATTTAGAAATAAGATAAGAACATTAGAGGCTTTGAAAATAGTTTTTGAAAGAAATAATCTCAATTACTCTGGATACATAATGGGTGACAAGGCACTATCTATTATGTTTCATGTAATGCTAAAACACATGCATTATAAACTAATATTATGTGGACCATGGATACATGGAATGAAATTTTAACCATTTAATTTTCATCAAAGGATATATTTTATCCACTAATTTATGTTTGTACACATATCATGTAGATAATAAGCCTTTTAAATATTATAAAGTAATAGATTCTAGAGATGGTTACAATCTACAATTTGATGCTTTTTAGTGTACTAGAATACCTTCATCATGGATCATAACACTAGAATTGACTCATACATATGAAATTTTATTATCAAGGAAGAAAAATTAAGAGGATCCAAATTAAAATGAATTAAAAAAATAACTAAAACTAAAGGATTCACAAGAAGAAAAGGTATAAGATCTTCCCTAATTAGTCAACTTAGAGGATCTCAATAGGATATGTATGGAATAAGATGATAGTGATGATGATAAATTATATTTGGTATTATTTATTTTACAAATGATATCATATGACTCTTCATGGGTGATGATTGACATCTCTCTACTTCTTAAGTTAGGAGATAACATTACAAAACCATACTATGAAGGGGAATCATAGTTTCATCTACACATAGATATACTCATTCCTTGCTCTTCTTCTTTCCAAGCATTTAAAGTATTTTAAATTTTAAATTATGTACACTAATTAAATTATAAAATTATCTTGTTTTCATGTAATAAATAAAAATAATATCGAAACAAGGACCATGTATAGACAAGGTGTGTTGCACAAACCACAATATACATTTTCTTTCCATTAACGTCATAATTTAATCATTTATATTACCATATTAAAGGAATGGGAAGTGGGGTAATTTAGTATTAAATATTGATTTTAAATGATAAATCAATATTTTACATGTGGAAAATATACACATGGATTAACCCCTTAGTTCATAACCTCCTTGTATACAAAAAGCTGGCATTTGCCATTTCACTATGTGTAAATGTTTTGCTTATAGCTCGACCCTAATATTGGGATTAGTTGTATCATATGTATTCCATATTATGTTTAGAATCTGATATATATCTTACACTACCAATTACATCTCCTCCTCAACTCTCTATTATGTACAAACTTATTATCCAAATTAGGATACTAACATTAACACTAACGTCCCAAATCTAATTGTTTAGTTTGCTCCTTACAAAAACTAAAGTATGTTAAGATTTTGACATGTATGGGTCATCTTATTTATTTTAATTAACCCTATTATGATATTATTTCAAATGATGTGGTATAAATTACAAAATAAATCCCACTCATTATTCATCTAGGAGTTACTAAGTAAGCACTTATGAAGCTCAAAATTAATCATTTTCATAACTAAGTTCTAATGACCTACTCTTTCCTATTTAGAAATGAGTCATATCAGTATTTTACTTATAGGTTTGAATCATTCAAATAATATACCATAATTAATTTATGTTAAGTTTTAGTCTATATCATTTCATGCACATGCATATACATATTACATGATTAATCACATACAA
>JARHVA010004869.1:330000-395000 GCA_037957365.1 Torreya grandis | reverse complement strand
GCCATACCATGTGTGAAAAAATAGTTATAGTCAAAATATCCCTCCACATCAACCTCTGTCTCCCATCATATTATCTAGTTAACTTAAGTGTAGATATTAATGATAAAATTAAAAATACCAATGTTAATTTATACATGTAAGAATTATTCAAGAAGTAAAATATCTATAATGATATTTTATTTGTTGCATTCAATGACATAACTATACCAAATGATGTAAAACATCCCTATTTTACATATGTTTTCAATACATTAAATAACAATGAATGCATGATATATTTCTAAGATGATGATTTTATCACTTAGTACACTATAAATACAAATCTCCTTTTAATCTTGAAAGTTAATGTCTAAATTACCTTAGTCAAACCTATTTTATAAACTACCTCATTAACGACTATATGGCTAAACTAGGTGATCTATGTCTTCCCTATCCAAGCTTTGATATAGACTATATATAAAAATACTTGATGCTTCTGGTATAACTATTGATAGTTATTAAATTCATTCCTTATCTATTGAAGTGAAGTGTATCTACAATCATAAATTGATACCCATGTACACTTACATATTTGTCTCATTACTTATCTTTATGTAGAGGATCCTTATATATATATATATATATATATATATATATATATATATATATATATATATATATATATATATATATATATAAGGATCCTCTACATAAAGATAAGTTATATATATAACTTATCTTTATGTAGAGGATCCTTATGTGTGTGTGTGTGTGTGTGTGTGGCTTACCTGTGTGATAATAAATATGTATATATATGGGGTTATTTGCCTTAAATGGATTAAAATGCAAAATATTAAAGGTAATATATTTAAAAACATTGGGTGTCAATATGGACATTAATTAAAAATAAGATAAGAACATTGGATGCTTTGAAAATGTTCCTTGCTAAGAGATATGCTCAATTACTTTAGATATCATAATGGGCCATAAGGAACTATATATTATGTTTAATGTTATTTTGAGTCATGTGAAACATAAAATATTATTAGGTAGACCATGGGTACATGAAATTGAAATTTAATCATTTAACTTGAATCAAAGGATACATTTTGTCCATTAATATAAGTTTGTACACCTGATATGTCTCAATAAACCTTTTAAACATTATAAATTAGCTTAACCTAGTAATGGATACAATCCATAATTTGATATTTTTTAGTATACTATAATAAATTTAAGATAAATCAAACTATTAGAGTAAACACATAAATATGAAGTTCAAGTATCATCTAGGAAAAATGAAAAAGATCTAAATTTAAATGAATCAAAACAACAAATGAAAACAAATGGAACACAAGAAGAACTTAAATCGTCCCTTATTGGTCAACTCAAACTATACAAATATGATGTGTGTGGAAGAGTATAATAGTGATTATTATATGTTGTCTTTGGTATTATTAATTTTATCAATGATATCATATGCCTCTCCATAGGTGATGATTAACCTCTCTCTAATGCTTCAACTAAAAAACATTATTACAAAAGCAAATTACCAATGCATAACATGGTTTTATCTACACATATATGTTTTAATTTTATTCTATCATTTATTTTAATCATTTAAAGTATTTAAATATTATATTACATACACTAATTTAGCTATAACATTGTCTTGGTTGTGGGTAATACACTAACAATAATTTGAAACAAGGACAAAATATAGACAAGGCATGTTTTACATAACATAATATGCAATTTATTTCCATTGACCTAGTAATTTCATCGTTACATATTATTATCTTAGATGAAAATGGGGTTATTGTTATATATTAATTTTACATTATAAACTAGTCTTATACACTGAAAAACTAGCATTCACCAAATTTTCACTATGTCTAAACATTACCCTATACTTCAACCTTGATATGTTGATTAGTTATACCACCTGTAACCCGTATTGTGCTTATATATATATATATATATATATATATATATATATATATATATATATATATATAAGCACAATATATATTATATTACACTCTCAATTAAATATCTTCATATACTATCAAATATGTATGACACTATAGTCCAACATAGCACACTATCATTAATTCTAGTGTCCCAAACTCGATTGTAAATTTTATTAACAATAAAAACTCAAAATTGTCAACCTTTAGACATGTATCATTTAGCTTTTTTATTTTAGTTAACTATCCTATGAGATTATTTCAAAATGTGTGGTATAAATATAAAACAAATACCACTCATTATTAATATAGTAGTTACCAAGAAAGCATTTATCAAACTCATAATTTATCATTTTCACAATTAATTTATACTACCCTATTCTTCCCTATTTCTAAATTAGTCATATAAGCAATTATCTTAAAAAGTTTAAGCATTACAAAAAATCCCATGATGAATATATGTAAGGTTTTAATATATATAACTACATATACTTGGATATACCATATTACACCATTATTCAAATACAAGACATGAAATTAGGGAGACATGCCATAGTTCTTTATTTGATTTTAGTTCAATGGATACTATCTATTGGGGGCCACTTCCCTCTCTATAAATTAATATTGATAACCTAAGGGTTTGATCATAAGAATGATATCTATAGAATGTATGTTTGATAAAAATTGATGGTTTGTAAGGGTAAATGTAAATACTAATAGGTGTAGGAATAATTTATGAAAAAATATTGTATTTTATAGAAGATAGAAGCATCAGTTTCAAGACAAAAGTGTCAACTCTAGTGTCACTATTTATACAATAGTGTTTATGCTGATAGACAAATAATTTACAAAATTTGAGGAATCACATTTGAACATCATCCTAACTTTTATACACTAGAATATCCTATATATGTATGTGTATCAATAAAAATGTAAATATTATATTTTTTAATGTTAAATAAATAAAATTACTCTTTGGCATTGTACTTTCTATATTTAGCATGTCTCCATAATATCACATGGTATAAGAATATATTGTGAATATGAATTAATTCATTTTTATTCTTTTAGAATAATTTAATGGATTTTGATTAGGCTATCCTTTCCCTACACTTAATCACATACAATGGTTAAATAATAAGGAACCCTGTCGTGCGCGCGCGTGTGCGCATGCACACACACGCGCGCGCGCGCGCACACACACACACACATCCAAAAACTATGAACATAAATCCATTTGTTAAATATTTATTTTATATTTAATTCACTCTGTGTAATTGGTATGATTTATTATTTTTACCATTTACTAAATAATTAACCGTAAATATTTGTTGTTGTGAGTTATTATTGTAACCTTATATATAATTATTTTTTCACATTCAACTTGAATGTATTCTATATGGAATCAGGATTAGCTTAAAGAGAAAGTTCAAAGAGGGTCTTTAATTCTATCCATGCGTAATAAATTCTTTCCAATGAATTTACTAGTGTATGGATAAATTGTTTTATGGCATTTATTGTATTTTCCTATGTTTGGACGTGGAAAAGCATATGTGACATCCTATAATATGCCATTTCTACTTGACCTTACATTAATTTTTTATTCATAATTCTTCTTAAATTATTTTATTTTTTCTAAATTAGGCCTCATATTAATGGTGGTTTTTTATAGTGTCATACTTTTGGAAGGATAACCTAGATTTAACACCATGATCATTAGGGTTCAATTGAAAGTTGATTTTTATTTTATAAAAAATTATATAGTACATTATGTACTATTATTAAATATTATTTATTTATACCATGAAAATATTGGTAATTATAATAACATCATGGCATTATTATTGCTTAGTATCTATATATTTCTACATTTTATAACTTTTATAGGATGTATCATAGACATGAAATAATTTATTTAATTTTGAATCTTTAGAATGAGCCATTTATAATTATGTATTGATATTTAAAATCATATTTATCAAAGCTTTTCAATGTTGTTTATTGAATAATTATGATGGTTTTATCATTTTATCTTCTAGGAAGCACATTTCAAATAGCCAACAATTCATGATAAACTTGATCACAAGTTTGACCACATCATTTTGTGATGGCACATGTTTATGAACATATAATAAAAATATTATTGACATTAATTATTTGATTCTCATAGATCATCCTTATTAACATTAATTGATTAATTTTCATATATCCTTATGACATATTTTTTTTAGCTTGAAATAAGTTTATTAATGTTAGAAACATGACCATAGATATTACCTTGACTACTTTGAGTAGTGATAACCTTTGAAATTTCATGTGTGAATATTGAAATTGTTAAGTAAATATATTGATAATGAGTGACCTAGATACTGATTATGTTATGAAAAAGATATTTATCTAGCATCAGTTCATTGGGATATCTTACTTAGGGCCTCATAAATTCTAAGTAATGTCAGACTATAGTTTTGTCCCTTGAGGTTGTTCTCACCATGTGTTCAAATTTTTAGAGTTATAGTTAGTTTAACCTATATTAGATTGTCACTTATTACTTATCAAGTTTAAATAAAAATCAATAATTATGATAAGCTAACCCATGTGTATTTATAGAGTATTTAATAACAAGTAGAAAGAAACACACTTTAAAATCCATTCTTAATTTACTTGCTAAAATTGTTGCCCACTTTTAATATGTTGATGTGAAATATTAGCTATTAAAAGATAAAATGGATTATATTTATAATTTTATTAAATGAGTGGGTAGAAATGATAATCATATTGAGTCTTTGGTCATGTAAATGAAACGACTAAGTAGTTTCCATTTTTTTCATATGATTTTGTAAGGCCCATTCCTCTACCCATGTGTTTGTATATCATAAAAATGTGATTTCCCATCTTTCCTTGACATGAAATATGACTATGTAATCTTGTAAAAGTTTATAATTTCACTTTTACAAAATTAAACTAGAGGGTTTTAAACAAATTTGCTTTGGAATACACTAACTCATCGGATAATTCCATTAGCAATGCTTCTGGAAGTTATATTCGAATAAACAAACTCAACATAATGTAAATTAATTTTTTTTACTCGATAAATATGACAAAATATTTCCTTAAAAAAGTTATCTTTTTTAGGATATTATGAAACACAATGTTTATATAGATTTAGTTCTAGATTTACTATCTTTAGAGTGGTTTGGAAATTTTATTTTCATTGATATTTTTAAGGTTATTTTATTATAGATCTATTGTATTTTTATAATCAATATTATTTGTTATATGTCTATAGTATTTTATTGATAATTTTAATTTTTTTATCTACTACCAACCTAGCCAAACATAATTACAATAATTTGGATGAGGCACTTATAAACCCTATTGTAAATAGTAAAAATGATTGAAGTTGTCAAAAAATGATGTAACACATCCAAACATAAATTAATTCCCAAAATAATATTGACCTAATCTCATTATTATTTATAATATATCACAAAGGGATGAATAATAAGAAGCAAAAAATAAGTTGCTTCCTCTCTTGAAGTCCAAATTATTGTTATCATCATTTTTTTATGTTTTAAATTGAATTAAAAAAAATTGTTAATTAAAAAAATAAAATAGAAATTATCATCCAATAAATACTAAGAAATACACTCATAGAACATAATACCAAATTATATAATTTAATCATAAGGATTCAGAAATTATATATTTAAATATGTCTATATAAAAATTCAATTCTACCTTTTAACCACACTTCTTCGAGATATTTTAGAAATATTTTATTATCTAAAAATGTTGAAGTGAAAAATTGTTTAAGCTAAGTTGAAGATACATATTCATTGACATGTAATGATAGACAATCAGTAAACAAACATGGTGTTCCATATTCATGCCCTACAACATTATTATAATATGAAAACTAGTTGTGTTTTAAAACTGATTCCATTGCTTTGAATTTATATCATATCAATTGGAAATTTTCCATAGTTTATACCATTAAATGAAATTATCTATAACTAGAGAAAATAAGGCTTAAGAATACATAAATTTGATCTTTATCATTGGTGGTGACAAGGATAAAATGAGATAAAGTAGTTTTAGTGTGACCAAGCACACATTCTATATCAAAGCTAAATATAAAACACTAAAATAGAAATGAACTTAACTCAATGAAGTTAAGTACCATATCATGTAGGCCATATATTTATAGAAATTAAAATAAATATATCATATGCCACTAGTTAGATTCATATTTTTTAAAATTGGATAACGATTATACAATCTAAATTATTTCTATTTTTATCTTGCCTAGATCTGATTGATTCAAATAAGACAAAATGTTATAGTCAACTTGTTATTTATCTTGAACACATCAAACCCTATGTTTCCCTTAGGATTTCATTGTACTTAATTAGGAATACATTTTCTTATGTTAGGGTTTTAGACCTAATTTATGAGCTTCCCTCATCTTATATTCATAATATTAAATTCCTCTATTTTTATATAGGATTTTATACTCATTTTCATATTAGGGTTTACTATATTAGTTTTGGACTTGACCTCATTCGTATAGGTATAATATCTAATTAAAAATATATATCATTTTTGAAATCCTCATAAGTTTATCTTAGTTAGACTAATTGAACATAAAACCTATTTTTTTCCAAAAATTCTATAGTCATTTTAAAAAATTAAGAATTATTATTATCAGTATTTGAAAAAAAAAAAGAAAATACACATATTTTAGTTGCATATTATTTCTTTACTTTATCTTAAGATATTCATAAAAAAACTAATTTTGTCTCCTATTATTTCGTACAAATATCTGGGGGTGACTTATTCATTCTTTTATGTATTGTATCATAGTTAGAATGTATAAACATACATTATAATTTCCAATTAAATATATGAGTGTTATAATTGGAACTTTAAATCATAAAATACATAATATATGTGTCATAGCCATGTAATGAAATAATTCAAACCCATGTTTGATTTAACTAAGGCAATAAATTATTGATTAAGAATCTTTGTATATACTTAGTAATTCATATTATCTAAATATATAATACAAGATGATTCAAGTGACTAATAGATGTTAAAGTGAATGTATTACTCATTTTCATCTGCCATATATATCTCAAGGTCATGATTTCTATTATCTATCTCCTATTATTCACCATAGACTTATATTTTAATCCATGGTACATGTTATTATAAGAAGAGGTAGGGTGCCATAACACCTCTAATATAATAGTGGTAGTCAAAAGAATCATCTGTATTTCCCTCTATCTCACATGATGCTATGTAACTAACTAAAGTTTATGATATAATCGATAAAACTAATAATAGTGAAGCTAATATATCCATATAAGATCCACTCAATAAGTAAAATATCTAAAAGTATATTCTATTTGTTACATATAATGATATAAGCTATAACAATTGCAGTAAAACATCTCTATTTTTCATCTTTTGTGAATAAATTGAAGAATAATAAAAGCATGATATATTTTTAAAATGATGACTTGCCTACTCAACACACTATAAATCAAAATCTCCTTTTGATCGTTCAATGTAAAGTCTCAAATACCTTATTCAAACCTATTTTTATAAAATACCTCACTAATGAATAAATGGATCAACTAGTACATTAAGGTCTTTCCTATCGATACTTTGATATCAATTATATATAAAAATACTAAAAACTTTTGGTGTAATTATTTATTGTTATTCAATTAATTTTTCATGTGTTGAAGTTAAGTGCATTAATTATCATGAATTTATATATATATATATATATATATATATATATATATATATATATATATATATATATATATATATATATATACCCATCCTTGTGTAGAGGATCCTTATCTATATATGGATTACCTATGTGCCAATAAAGATGTAGATAGATGGGGTTATTAGCCTTAAATAGATCAACATGGAATATATTAAGAGTAAAATTTTTATAAACATGGGGTGTAAATGTTGACTTTATTTAAAAATTAGATGAGAACATTAGAGACATTAAAAATATTATTTACCAAGAGATAGGCTCAATTACTTTGGACATCATAATGGGCCCCAAGACACTATCTATTATGTTTCATGTGATACTGAAACACATGCATTATAAACTAATATTAGGTTGACCATGGATACATGCAATGAAATTTTAAATATTTAATTTCTATTAGAGGATACATTTTATCCACAAACAAAGTTTGTACACATATCATGTAGATAATAAGCCTTTTAAATATTATAAAGTAATAGAATCTAGAGATGGTTATAGTCCATCATTTGATGCTTTTTAGTGTACTAGAATACCTTCTTCATGGATCATAACACTAGAATGGACACATACATTTGAAATTTTATTATCAAGAAAGAAAAATGAAGAGGATCCAAATTAAAATGAATCAAAATAATAACTAAAAATAACTGATGCACAAGAAGAAAGGGTATCAAATCTTACCTTGTTTGTCAAATCAAAGGATCTCAATAGGATATGTATGGAATAAGATGATAGTGATGATGATATATTAGGTTTGGTATTCTTTATTTTACCAATGATATCATTTGCCTCTTCATGGGTGATGATCAACATCTCTCCAATGCTTAAGTTAGGAGACAACATTACAATACCATATTATGAAGGGGAAACATGGTTCCATTTACACATAGATATACTAATTCTTTTCTCTCTTTCCTTCTAATAATTTACATTATTTTAAATTTTAAATTACATACACTAAATACATTATAACGTTATCTTGGTTTCATGTAATTAAAAAAATGAACCAGGTATAGGCAAGGTACATTTTATTTCCATTAACCTGATAATTTTATCACCACAATGTACACACCATAATATACATTTTCTTTCTGTTAACCTCATAATTTTATCATTTTGTATTAATAGATTAAAGGAATGGGGAGTGGGGGAATTTATTATTAAAGATTGATTTTAAATGATAAATCTATCCTATACACATGGATTGTATACACATGTCTCAACCCCTCATTTCACAACCTCCTTGTATCTAGAAAGCTAAAATTTTCCATTTCACTATGTGTAAATGTTGAGCTTATAGTTTGAACTTGATATTAGGATTACTTGTATCCCATATTATGTTTAAAAACTAATATATATCTTACACTAAAAATTACATATCATTGTTAAATCTCTATTATGTATGAAATTATTGTCCAAATTAGCATGATAACATTGATGATTATGTCCCAAATATGATTGTGTAGTTTTCTCCTTATAAAAACTCAAATATGTTAACCTTTTGACATGTATGGGCCATCATATTTATTTTAATTAACCCTCATCATATTATTTATAAATGTGTGGTATAAATAAAACAATAAATCTCACTCATTATTCATCTAGGAGTTACCAAGTAAGCACTTATAAAGATCAAAATTAATCATTTTTATAAATGAGTTCTGCTGATCTATTCTTTCCTACGTACAAATTAGTCGTAAGATTATTTGTCTTACATGTTTGAATCATTCAAATAATATACCATGATCAATATATGTTAATTTTTAGGCTATATCACTACATTCACATGCATAATCCATATTACATGATTATTCACATATAATATAATAGAAGAGGGAGACATAAATCAATAAGAGGCCCTCGTTAGAGTATATGGATATGTAAAGTAGAACTAATTGATAGAGGGGTGTTTTAGTTTATTTATACCTCACATGAGCCCACAAACTTCTATTCTACAAGGTGACATGCCCAAGTTTGTTGACCTAGGGGTTTGATGAAAATAATTATATCTAGAACATGTGTACATGGTCCTAATTGATAATATATAAGTAAAAATTATAACCTAACAGGTGTAATGAGAAATAATAGATAAGGAAGTGTATTTTTTTACAATATATAAGAATCAGTTCAAAGAAAAAAGTGTCAACTCTAGTGTCCCTATTTAAATGATATTGTCTAGGTTGGCAAAGAGTTAATTTATAAATTTTGAGGAATCACATCCAAGCCTAATCCTAATTTTTGTATAGTTGCATATCTTAGATCTATGCATGCATCATTTAAAAATATAAGTATTATCTCTTCTTCTTGTTTAAGAAAAAAAATTACTATTTGACATTGTACTTTATATACTTAACATGTCTCCATAATTCAACATTGTATAATAATATATTTTGAATTTGAATTACTTAATTATCTTGCTTATAATATAACTTAATGCATTTTGATTAGGCTATCTTTACACACACATATATATACTCATTCATTTCTCTCTTTCCTTCCAAGGATTTAAATTATTTTAAATTTTAAACTACATACACTAATTACATTATAAAATCATCTTGGTTTCATGTAATAAAAAAATGGAAATAGGGACCAAATATAGGCAAGGTGTGTTGTACACACCACAATATACATATTCTTTCCATTAACCTCATAATTTTATCATTTTGTATTAATAGATTAAAGGAATGGGGAGTGGGGTAATTTAGTATTAAAGCTTGATTTTAGATGATAAATCTGCCCTGTACACATGGAAAATATACACATGGCTTAGCTCCTCATTTCACAACCTCCTTTTATCCATAAAGCTAAAATTTGCCACTTCACTATGTGTAAATGTTTAGCTTATAGTCTGACCCTGATATTAGGATTACATGTATTGCATGTATTCCATATTATGCTTAAAAACTAATATACATCTTACACTATAAATTACATAATATCCTTCACTCTTTTTTATGTATGAAATTATTATCCAAATTAGCATGATAACATTGATGCTAGTGTCCCAAATTTGATTGTATAGTTTATTCCTTACAAACACTCAAATATGTTAACATTCTGACACGTATGTGTCATCATTTTAATTAACCCTCCTATCAGATTATTTCAGAAGGTATGGTATAAATTAAAAAATAAATCTCACTCATACTCAAAATTAATTTTTACATAAATGAGTTCTGATGACCTATTATTTCCTATTTATAAATTAGTCATATGAGTATTTCTCTTACATGTTTGAATCATTCAAATAATATACTATGATCAATATATGTTATGTCTTAGGTTATATCACAACACCCACATGCATAATCAATATTACATGATTATTCACATAGACTCTAATAGAAGAGGGAGACATATATCAATAAGAGGCCCTCGTTAGAGTATATGGATATGTAAGGTAGAACTAATTGATAGAGGGGTGTTTTAGTTTACAAATTCAGTCATATGAGTATTTATCTTACATGTTTGAATCATTCAAATAATATACTATGATCAATATATGTTATGTCTTAGGCTATATCACAACACCCACATGTATAATCAATATTACATGATTATTCACATAGAATCTAGTAGAAGAGGGAGACATATATCAATAAGAGGCCCTCGTTATAATATATGGATATGTAAAGTAGAACTAATTCATAGAGGGGTGTTTTAGTTTAGTTATACCACACATGAGCCCACAAACTTCCATTTTACAAGGTGACATGCCCAAGTTTGTTGACCTAGGGGTTTGATGAAAATAGTGATATCTAGAACATGTGTACATGGTCCTAATTGATAATATATAAGTAAACATTATAACCTAACAAGTGTAATGAGAAATAATAAATAAGGAAGTGTATTTTTTATAATATATAAGAATTAGTTACATGAAAAAGTGTCAACTCTAGTGTCCATATTTATATGATAGTGTTTAGACTGCTGAAGAGTTAATTTATAAATATTGAGGAATCACATCCAAGCGTCATCCTAATTTTTCTACACCTGCATATCCTAAATCTATGCATGCATCATTCAAAAATATAAGTATTATCTCTTCTTCATGTTTAAGAAATAAAATTACTATTTGGCATTGTACTTTATATACTTAACATGTCTCCATAATTCAACATTGTATCATAATATATTTTGAATTTGAATTACCTTATTATCTTGCTTATAATATAACTTAATGAATTTTAATTAACCTATCCTCCCCCAGCATTAATCACTTATAATGGCTAAATAGTAAGGAAACAAGAACTAATGGCATATATATATTTAATCCAATGAATATGAGTTAAACCTAGGTTATCTATTTTAATTTATTAAATATATACATTTTATTTAATTAAATAGGTGTAAGTGGTATGATTTATTATTTTTTTACCATTGATAAAAAAATTAACCATAAGTATTTTGTGTTGTGGCTTATTATTGGCACCTTATATCTAGTTATTTTATCACATTCAATAGGAATATATTATGTCTAGAATCAGGTTTGTTTTAAATATAAAGTTCAAGGAGGGTCTTTATTTTTAACCCCAAGTAATAAATTCTTTCTTATGACTTACGTAGTTTCTATATCAATTGTGTTATGGTGTTTATTCTATTATCATATGTTTGGATATCTAAAACCGTATGTCGCATCTTATAATATGCCAATGATACTTGACCTAATATTAATTTTATTTCCATAATTATTTTAGAATGATTGTATATTTTTCCCAATTTTGCCTCGTGTTAAAATTAAGGGTTTTTACTATCATAGTTTTCAGAGGATAGCCTAAATCTAACACCATGATCTTTGGGGTTTAATTTGAAGTTGATTTTTATTTTAAAAATAATTATATAGTACACTATGTATTATTATTTAAATATTATTTATCCATACCAAGAATAATTTGATAATTATAATCATTACTCAACCACATAATTTATACCTTATACTTACTTTTATATTTATATATATATATATATTTATATATATATATATATATATATATATATATATATATATATATATATATGACATCATGGCCTTATTGTTGCCTAACATCTCTCGATTTATACATTTTATAGCTTTTATTGGATGTATCATAGACAAGAATTACTCTGTTTCATTTTAAGTCATTGGCATGAGATATTTATAGTGATTTATTAATATTTAAAACCTATTCTCCAAAGGTTATCAAGGTTGTTTCTTCAGTGATTATGATGGTTTTAGTACTTTTAGTTTCTATGAAGCATGTATTGGATAACTAAAACTTGATGAGAAACTTGATCACAAGTTTGACATGCATCGTGGAGTGATGGTATACGATGGTATACATTTATGAATATATCCTACAAATATTATAGATGTTAATTATTTGATTCTTCAAGATCCTCCTTATTAACAAAAACTAATTAATTCTCAAATATCCTTCTGAGGCATTTTTTTTAACTCGAAATAAATTTGTTAATGTTGAAAACATGAATGTGGAGATTACCTTGACTATTTGACTAGTGCCAACCTTTGAAATTAAATGTGCGAATATTAGAATTGTTAAGTAAATATATTGAGAATGAGTGTTCTAGCTACCGATTGTGTTAAGAGCAAAAATATAGATCTGACATGTCTTCATTGTGATCTCTTGCTTGGGACCTCATAGCTACTTAGTAATGCAAGGCTGTAGTTTTGTCCTTGGAGGTGGTTCTCATCGTGAGTGCAAATTTTGGGAGTTATAGTTGGTTTAACCTAAATTGGGACATCACTTATTAATTATCAAGTTAAATTTTAAATCAAGAAGTATGATAAGTTAGCCCGTGTAGTTGTAGAGTATACAATGAAAAGTAGAAGGTAACCCTCTTCAAAATCCGTTCTCAATTTACTTCTTTTTGAAATTGTTGCCCGCTTTTACTCTGTTGATGTTGAATGTGAAAGATTAAAAGATAAAACAGATTTGCTTTTTAATTTTGTTATATGGGTGGGTGGAGACGATAACCATAATGAGTCTGGGGGGCATGTGAATGAAATGTCTGAATACTTGCTATTGTTGCATATGATTTTGTAAACCCCATCTCTCTAGTCATGTGTCTATATTTCATAAAAACGTGATTTCGCTTCTTTCCTTGACATGGGTTATGACTATTTGAATCTTCTAAAAGTTTATAATTTCATTTTTCCAATATTGAAGTGGACGGTTTTTAATAAATTGGCTTTGAACTACACTCAAGCTCATCGGATTATTCGATTAAAGATGCTTACATTTTTATATTCGAATCAACAAACTGAACATAGTGAAAATCAAGTTTGTTTGTTTTTTTTCCCTCGACGAAGATTATGAAATACTTCCGTCCAAATGCTGTCTTTTTCAGGAGCTTCAGAAAAGCAATGTTTAGATAGCTTGGGGTCTGGACTTTACCCTTTTTTAAGTTTTTTGAAAATGTTATTTTCATTGGTGTTTTTCGAAGGTTATTTTATTATAGATTTGTTGTATTTTTTAAGTAACCTTATTTTTTAGACGTTTATATATTTTCAGTCATCATTATTTATTTTTTTATTTTTTTATTCTTCTTAAATATCAATCTGACCATGTATTATTGAAATACTTCAGATGACGCACTTATGAACCAGTAAAAAAAATTGAATTCCTCATTAAACAACATAACAAACCTAAATCTAAATTAATTCTCAAAAAATTATTAACCTAATCATATTATTATTTATGATATATCACAAAGGGATCAATAATATAAAGCAATAACTAATTTTTTTTCTTTCTTAATCTAAATTATTGTTATCGTCATTTTTTATGTTTTAAATTGAAATAAAAAATATGAAATTTTGTTCATATATATATAGAGAAAGAAAGACTCCTATGATAGAAAGTATCTTGCAATGAAAACTGTCAAATACATTTGTAGTGCATAATACCAAATTATATAATTTAGTCAGAAAGGATTCATAAAAATCGGATATCGAAAAATATGAAGTCTGTATATTATATAGAATTTTTTAAAAATATGTATATATAAAAATTCAAATCTACCTTTTAACCACTCTTCTTGTGGATGTTGTGGGAATATTTTTGATATTTGAAAATATTGAAGAGAAACGTTGCTTATGATAATTTGAAGAGAAATATTCATCGAGATGAAAAGATATACAATCAGTAAACAAACATGGTGTTCCATAATCATGCTCCCAGAACGTTATTATAGTAAGCAAATAAGTTGTGTTTTAAAACTGATTGCCTTGCTTTGAATTTATATCATATCAAATTGAATTTTTCCATAGTTTATCCCAATCAACGAAATTATCTGTAAGCAGAACAAAGGAGGCTTAAGAATTCATAAACTCGGTCTTTATCATCGGTGAAGAAAAGGAGAAAATGAGATAAAGCAGTTGTCGAGTGACAAAGAAACCCTGGCTAACATTAAATTCTGTCATTACGAGTGGGAAGGTTGCACATTGGAGACGATTTACGGTCTTTAAGCTTCGATAAATATCTGTGTTAGTATGATCGAATCGTAACATTGAACTTTAATGTGAGAAGCACTCCATCGATTGCTACGACGTTAACGAGGGCATGCCCACGAGAATGTCTGAATCGTCGAGTTCCGCCAACCACTGACAGCTTCCTCTGGACCAAAAGAGTTCTAATTACTCCACTCATCTCCACTGTGCTTCCATTCTCAAAGATAACAGACGCAACCAGATGAAAATTAGTACCCCTATGATCTGAATTGGCCTCCAAACCTTGAATTCTTACCAATAACTTGGAGTTGAATGCATGTCCCTAGGGAACAGGGTTAAATATGACAAATAGTGTTCCAAAGGATGACACATTTGAAGATGTTCCATTCACTCCTCCAATTACACTTACAGTCGCATTGGGTCCTCTCGTGATTTCCTGCACATAGAACACCATGTTCTTTGCTGTGGCATGCAAGGTTTTGCTGTTGGCAGTTATAGAAGAACATATTAGAATGAAGAAGAATGTTAAGAATAGTGAAGATTTTACAGCCCTTGAGTAGAGTTTAAAGACACTGCACGAATCTGCCGATAAAAGATGCTGATAATAAGAAAGTGTGAGGGGGGAATATGATATGCAGGAGCTTGAACAATATAAATAGCAATATAGAGAGACGATAATTTAATAGTTTTCAACGGTGTGTTAATATAATTCAAAAATTTAAATAAGGCCATATGGCCACAAAATCTAGGCTTCGAGGCGCGTGTAAATGCAATTTCTCGAAACTAACAGTTCGAAATCGAAATGGTTAAATTGAAAGAGATTTATCATCCCGGGACGCGTACGTCCCGCTAGAAGGATAACAACCGTTTTGAACGAAATAAAATTATTGACCTTGTAAGTGTTCATGGATTATTCTACGATCTGATGAGCGGTAAACATAGTTATTGATTATGCTTTTATTTTATCTACAATGCGAAAATTAAGTTGATTGATTTCTTACCACAACAATGCATATACCACGAAGGACTGAGGATAATTATAATGTGCAATTACATATATAAACGTTAATATTAACATTAACATTACGCAGTTTATCAAAATTTTAATGAAAAAAATATATTGACTTTGTAACAGGAGACGAATTCTTCTAGTAAACAAAGTGATTGATTCTTATCACAAGTTTTAATGTGTATTAATATATATTGATTGATTCTTTTCAGAAGTTTAAATGTTTTAATTTATGTAATAGAATTCCAAAATAAGGATGATAGAACTGTAGGGATTGAAGAGGCGTGGGCTGCCAAGAATTTTTAGCACAGCAATACACTTGCTATGAAAGGATATATATAAAGAAAGAAGATTATAATTTTTAATGAATAATTAATTATCCTTTCATTATCATTATATGTATTTTTTAAGGATTAATACTAAATATTATAATATTTGTTTGTGCAAGTAATAAAAATGGAAAATTCTTGAGAATTGTTTGAAGTCATAATATAAATATTATTTTTATGATAAGTTGCATTTTCATTTTAGCGTGTGAGTATTGAACAATCAGTTTCAAGTGAATTATTGTATTGTTCAAATTGTATCAATAAAAAATAATATCTAAAACATTTTTTATTCCATAGATAACATATTCGAAGTTGATGGACTCACAAAATGTAATCATAAACTTAGTAGTTTATTCAATTTAGATCTACAAAAGAAGTGGATTTTCCTCTTGAGGAAAAGGAAATGTCACAATCATTCTAGTTATGGTAGATATCAAAATCATGATAATCAAGCATACTAAATTAATTAAGCTAAATATCTTTTTGAAGTTGTAGATGTGATAAATTTTTACATTCAACAAGTTTTTTGAAGTTGTGACCAAGAATGTCATAATCTTAAACTTCATCATCTTCAAACACTTCATTTTTCGAAGTTGTATGCTAAAAAATCGATAGGTAGTAGGAATATTTTATGTTGTGATGCCAACTCCATATAAAATTTTATATTTTGGCCTATATTATTATAGTTTTTTTTTAAAAACTCATATCACTTTTATTTAATCTCATCTCATATTGTTATCTAATTTGTATTGACTTGTGGAGATGATTGTTGTAATTCTCATGTTTATATGTTGTGATAAAAGTTATGTTATTATATTTCCATCACATGTGGATTATGGATGTGAATGTTAAGACTTAATCCATATAGATTCATCTGGTTTCCATAGATATTTAATGAGTAATGGATTATTGTGTGATTGGTAGATTTTTAGTTGTTCTCTATTACTCTGTGTTAACTACAAGATTGTATACTTCATATATTTCAATGGTTGGAATTCATATATTGTATATGATTCATTTCCATGAATCTAATCTTGTATATGGTTTTTTTTTGTTATGTACCCTTGTCGAGTATGATGAGGAGTTGAACATATTATTTATATTTTGCATGTGGGTTTAGGTACTAAAATATGGTCTTTATTACCTAAAAACAACAAGCATGACACACTCTTCCTAAAAATGACTTGAGCACTCAAAAAAGGTCCTATGATGCCATCCTCTCTCACTTACATGATCTCGTATGAGTAAATCCTTAATGTATCTTCTATGCAACTACAATAACCTCATTTTCTATTTCAAAAAAACTAAATATAATACATTGACATCTTTAAGATCTTAGTTTAGTCTACCTTTACATTGGTTGATTTCCCCATACCTTGTAATACTACCAATCAATATGGACTAATCTAGTTGGAAGCAATCCACTCAAAGACACAACTATTTTAAAAAATCAAACCCATCCCTAGGGTCTAGGACATTATCTTAGCATCTTGGTGGCATAATAAATTATTCAATTGGAATATTATATATAAAAATTAAATCTTCATTCAAAAAGGAATTGGCGCATATCTTATATACATCTATAGACTATGAAAATCTACCATGTTCTTCTCATACTAAATTTTTTTCACTATGAATAGTCACAAGCCAAGTTTAAAGAACTCAAAATACATATCAAATCTATTGTTATAGAGTCTCAAAGCCAATTATTAATTACATACATATAGTGAAGGTTAACAATTTTATAATGTCACTAGGTGGGATAACTACATATGGATTTACACCCTTCCTTTGAGAGAAAACTCAATTGGTTTTCATTGATAAAAATCAAACCTGTACAAATGTATTTATATAGCTAGTCATATATCTAAAAAAATCTTTAATTGATAATCTAGAGAATTTTATTATCCTCTAATAATACTTGGATTAGCATGATCCTTTGAATGAGTCAAGCATCCTTGAATAGTCCAAAAAATAATGTAATAATTATGATATGCTATCATTCACCCTATACATTATTTTTTCTAGATGTACTCCCTAAACTATTCAAGTTTCACCTTTCAAATGGATTTCGTGAGTATATCTACTATTTGTGTATCTATATGGCAGTACTGGAGCTAGATATGGTTGTTTAAAACTTTATCTTCAATGTAGTGACATTAAACCTCTATATGTTTTGCTCTTTCATGATAAACTAGATTCTTCACAAGACTTAACACACTTTGATTGTCACAATGAATGATAGGTGGATCTTTTTCAATATATCCTATATTAGCTAATATGAGATGTAACCATATCACCTCACACATAGCTGTACATGCGACATAATACTCTACCTCAGTGGATGAGAGAGGAATAGTGTACTTCTTACTGATCCATGAGATTGGTCTAGATTTGAGATGAAATATGTATCTTAATGTTGAATTTTTATCATCAATAAATCTGATGTAGTCTGACGTAGTGTATCCCTATAAGAAAAATTCACTATTCTTTTTGTATTCTAGTCCATATTCAAGTGTGCCTTAGACATATCTCAAAACATGCTTTTCTACAACCCAGTGACATTTCTTTGGTTCCTACATAAATTTAGAGAGATAGCTCATAGCAAAACATATATCCAATCTAGTATAGGTCAAGTAGATGAGACTCCCAACAAGCTATCTGTAAATATTTTCATTTACTGGAGGTGAGTCTCAGAATCAAGGGAGTTGTAAACCTTTATCTATTCATGTTGAAACTAGTTTATAATCTAGCATCCTATACTTTTCCAGGATTGTATAGGATTAATTTATCTGGGAGATAAAAATGTGATTCAATTTCTACCATATCTCCAAGCTAAGATAGTAATGTAGTAGGTCCAAATTAATCATGTCAAAGGATATTTTGATGTCATTCTTCATAATAACAACCTATTCTTTTGAAGTCCTAATGATCATAAGATCATCCACATATAGAATAAAAATGACAATATCTATTCCTACCTTCTTTATATATAAATTAGAATCAAAGGGACTATGAGTAAAACCATGTTGTAAAATGTGATCATCTATTTTGGTGTATCATGCCCTAGGAGCTGTTCTAATCCATAAAATTATTTGATGAGATGGCATACCTTTTTATGATGTTTTTCATTAATAAATCCTTCTAGTTGGGTTATGTATACTTCTTATTTTAGATCAACATTAAGAAAAGGACTTTTGAAATCCATTTACTAAAGTCACCTTCTATATTGTGCTACCAATGTGTAAATAACTCTGATTCAATGACTTCTTTTTTAGCATATATTTTTACTAAAAATCATGCTTTATGTTTTTTAATGGTCCATATGCCTTGTGTTTTGTTTTGAAAACCCATTTTTAGATTATGGGTTTCTTTCCTATAGGCAGATCAACCAATTCCCTATCTAATTATTCATGAGTGTGTCATACATAGAATTTATTATGTTCTTCCATTATGGTTGATTTAAAGCTTCACAAACATTATCAAGTTCATAATTATAAATAATTGTATTCATGAGGATAAAATTTACCTCATGTCTTGTCTAAATCCTCATTCTTTCTCTAGATGAATGAGGGTCTCTATTGGTACCTAGTACCCACTTGATATGATAACTTTGTTGCTACTATGAAGAACAACTTACTGGATGTGAATAACTATCTTATGGATGTTCTAAATCCCAAAGATTAACATATAGTTCCCCTTGAAACTCTTCTTCCTAGTGAGAAGACTCCTCATCATCTAACTCAGGAAATAATCCATGAGAGGTGGTCAGTGTTGATACACCATTTTTCATCTCAAAGGATAACTCATCAAATACCACATCTTTGCTTTCATAAATTTTCCTCAACTAAAGATCCTTGAGATGATATGCCTTTGAAGTAGTAATATAGCCTAATAGGATGCATTGGAGTGTTTAAGACTCTTGTTTCTTCCTCTTTCACATTGGTACATGCATGTATACAGTGTAACCAAATACTTGTAAATGAAAAATAGAAGGATTTTTACCATTCCATACCTCTTCAGGCATTTTCTACTCCAAAAGTTTTATTGGTTCCGTATTGAGAAGATACACAACTATCTGAACTACTTCTACCTAATATCATTTCTCCAAATTTTCTATTAATAGCATGTAGTGAGCCATTTCCATCATAGTATGATTGTGTCATTCAATAATGTCATTCTACTATGGCATGCAAGGAGTAGTCAAATTTTATTTCACTACTTGTTAGTTCATGAATCCCAAGAATTTATTTGATGTGAATTCCCTCCTTCGATCTGAGTGGAGGTAAAGTAGAGGTTGGCCAATATCCTTCACAACCTGTTGATAGAAGACCTAAAAATGATGAAGGGCCTCATTCTTCTTTTTCAAAAAGAATACCTACATCTTTTTAGAGAAGTCATCTATGAATAATTGGAATTACTTGTATCTAGAGAATGAAGTGGGTAATGGGCCATTTAGATCAGTATGAACAAACTCTAAATACTTCTTGGCATGGAATGAGCTATCTTTAAATGGATCCCTATGTTGTTTACCTGTAAGGCACTCAAGGCATATGGGTAAGGAATTGGACAACTTTGGAAGTCCATGTACCATCCCTTTAGAACTTAGATGGTATAAATATCCAGCTGATAAATGTCCGTAATGGTCATGCCATAGGTTAGTGGATTCTACTATTTAGGTAAATAAAGCTATTGTAGAAGATGAAACTATATCAAAAGCAAACAACTTATCTTTTAGAAAAGCTTTTGCAAAAACTTTACCTTCTCATGAAATAAATGAGGTTTTGATGCCATTTTTAATAATAAATTCCACCTTCACTTGATGATTCAAGAGTTGAGTGACTGATAAGATATTATATTTCAATCTGGGAACATATAATACGTTTTTAAGTGTACATTTTCACATTCTGAAGGGAATAGTAACTTGACCTATTCTCACTATGACATAATCCTTATCATGAGTGATCCTAACCTAATCTCCAGTGGGTTGGTCTATTATCAAATCAAATAACTTCTTGTTGCATGTCATGTGATTAGTGTTACCTAAGTCAATCAACTAGATATTTGTCATTAGATATGAAGTCTGGGAGACTAGTACTACATTTTTGTCTTCATCAGTTGTCACCTCATCTAATTCATCTTGTTGGGTAGTGAGATGTCCCTTCTACTTCCATTGGTGGGGACATCTTTTTAACTTTTAAGTATCATTATTCCTTAATGTGCTTAGCTTGCTAGTAGATCTTTTATTTTGGCAATTATACAAGTAGTTGTCTATGTCATGAGTGTTGGTGTGGAAAATGAGACATACCTCTTCAAATTCTATGACTAATGATGACAACAATTATTTTTTTTAAAATTTTTCTAGTTACTTTTTTTAGAGATCCTTTGCATGATTTCTAACTTTGTTGTTGCTTTGTTTTCAAAGCTTTATCTTCAGACTCATCTGGAGCTAAATTGATTACGTCTTCTTACTACAATAGATTCATAAGCTCTTCAAACTTTTTATTTATTGATCTTTAGTGTCATGACAAACACTTGTGATTGAGAAGGGAGTCCTAGCAAGGTGGTGGGGACCAATGTTTGGTTGTCTATTGTTTCTTCGAGACCTAACAACTCTACTTGTAGCTTAGCTACTCGTCATAATAATTCTTATACTTTTTCATCAGACTCCATAGTGAATGTAAGAATTTTTTATTGTAAATGAAGTATCTTCATTTGATAATTTTCTTCATATATTGTTTCTAATTTGTCCCATGTTCTCTTTACATTATCAGCATCCCTAATATGTAGTTGCACATCATCGATGATGCTTAGCATAATTAACGTTAGGGTCTTAACATTAGCTTGTTCATACTTTATGAGTACATTGGGATTAATGGGAACTCATGCAGTTCCTGTCATGATGTCCCATAGTCCTTTAAATTGAAGGATCATATGCATCTTTATTTTCCATGCAACATAATTTTTCCCTTTAAGTAGTTAAGCATATGATAATAACAATTTGGTAGTAGCGATTTTTTTAACAAATAAATTATTTAATTAATTTTAGAACAAAAATTATATGTCTTATTGGTGAGAAAACTAGGCTCAAAAATGAGCATGATAGTTGTGTGCTAAGAGATGACATCACTTTTAGCATCATTCTACCTCATCTTTGTAATCAACTTCATATTTAGTGTTGAGTTTCTCATGAATTATTTTTATTTATAAATGTGTATCAAATAGGAAATACTCTAGATGGTCTTTTCAAACATCCTTATCTAGTTAATGATTACCAATATCATGAATAGCTTCTAACAGGGCAAAATAAAAATCAATGCTCTCCTGATGGTTTGCCATGGTCTGTGATCTTTCAACATTCATAGATCAAAGACATTTTAATATACATATGCTTCTCACAATCAAAACAAAAGAATAAACACCTACTTCTCCAAATTCAGGTTTGGCCTTACTAATAAACACCTTCATCTGTGGCTACTTTTAGGACTATGTAGGAGATGATGTCTCCTTATATTATTGTACACCTCAAACTATTTCTACTATCACCTTTCCATGATAAGCTATGTTTTGTTTTTTGTACATTTATATTTTTCTAGTGTTTTGTCCATGTTGGACTTCTACAAACTCTTGTTTTATTTTTATGCTTCTGTAAATCCCCTTATGTCAACTTTTGCTTTTGATCTTCATGCTTCTCTGTAAAAACTTCTAAATTTAGTTGTTACACTTCTTCTATTCAAAAGATTGCTTAGCTTTCAGCTATGTTCATTAGACAATAAAAGACCGTGTCTTCACTTACATCACCTCCTTCTCTCTACCATGATGTTGCTATCTTCTACATTCAGGTTGCACCTTATCTTCAACTACTATGATCTGTAACTACTCCTTTACATTGTCTTTCTTCATCAGGATACTATAACCTTCTACTATCAGCTCTGATACTAAAATTGAGAGAAAACTCAAATGGTTTTCATTGATAAAAAATAGATTGATACAAATAGATTTCTATAGCAAGTCATATATCTATAAAAATCTATAATTGATAGTCTAGAGAATTCTATTATCCTCTTATAATATTAGGATTAGCATGATCTTTTGAATGAGTTGAGCATCCTCAAATAGTCCAAAAAATAATGTAAAAATTATACTATTCTGTCATCCATGAATTATTGCATGGCTTTTACATAAAAAGAGTTAAATCATCATACAAGGGTGATAGGGTTTAAAATAACTCATTACACTTTCCACTAATTTCATTAGGTTTATATCCATCAAAAGAATATTTAAAATTCTAAGGTAAAGGAGGTTGATTTTTAAATCTATGTGTATCATCAATATTTAGAATCAAAAACATAGAGAAAGCAAATTCAATTTTAGGTTAACATATATTAACTATGCCCTTGTTCAACACAGGTTAGTCCCAACCAAAAAGTCAATATGAAATGATGATATTGACTCAATCCTTAAGAACCAAATTAGTGTAGATCATGAATTAGTTCTAAAATGAATGGACCATAGGCATGGTTATCCTTGATTTTGACTTCTAGAAGAGAATCACAGTTAGACATTTAATCATAAAACTTAAATATCATGACCTCTTTAGTAAATTATATATTTATCATATTCCCTGACCAAATTAGTTGAATCAATATCACACTTTTACATTTAGATTAATGCTTAAATGCCATATATTGATGCAAATACATTTAATATATATTTTTTAGTTACCTTAATCTCACACATTAATAAATTTTTTGGTAAAATATATTGGTGAACCCATACACATATATAATAGTGCATATCCTTAGGTCTTACCTAAAGGATTAATCCTCCTAGGGTTTTAAACTTTATCCTTAGGGTTTTATTCTTAAACCATATTCTATTATTAAGGTTAAAGGGTGTTTTTTAAAACTAGGAACCCCATATCATAGAACACAAATAAATAAACAAGGCCTAAATGTTGATGTAATGATTTAAGTCTATAAATCCAACAAAGCAATCCAAAGAACTAAAACCAACCCAAAATTAGCTAGAAAAACACCAATCAAGGTATTTTTAAGGATCATAAACTCAAACCTAAAAATGTAACTAGCGCCAAGAACTAGACAAAAATAACAGTAATGTCCAACAAGATAGATAAGACAAAAATTACTATAACCAACTATTTTGCTAAGAGTCTCTCTTTTCAAATTTCTATTTGAGATTTAAGAGACATAATTAATGAATCTAGTTCCTTTTTACCTCTTCCTTTCTTCCCATTAACTAGTTTCTATCCATTCCCCTCCTCTGGATTTGGTAATATTAGGATGGATAACTCCAAAAGCCTCTAAAATTTGAGTAATTAGGATATATATTAATCCTTCCTCTAAAATTGGGGTAAGAAAATTTGAGGATTTGACAATTTTTTTAATTAGAGTTTCAAAATCTACCATTAAGATCTCATTAGTCTTTGACAATTATAATTATGGTTTCCCCTTCCCATTGGGATATATGGCCATAGACTCCCAATCCTTGACTATGTGTTTGACTATTCTTTTGGAATATTTTCTAGTTCATCTTACCTTGAATCTAGATTTCCATCCACTATCATATGTTATACATCTACGTCTATCAAGCAATTATTTATTCTCCTACATTTCATGATATGATAATAATTCACAAGATGTCCCATTAAGAAACATCTATGATATATAGATGAGAGACCCTGATAATATATTAGGTAAACCCATGTTCTATTCCTCATAATTAACTCCACATGAGCTGGGATTTCTTAGGTGACATCAAAATATGCAAGTAATTAGGTATAAGTAAAATTCCCATATTCAATAGTTGTAGAATCCAATAACAAAAGTTTCCAACAATATCCCCAATATTTTTTAAAACCCTCAGATTTCAAAAATTTAGGGGAATGTTTGGAAATTGGATCTAGATAATTTTTTTGCTGAAAAAATTATTAAGTGGGTTAAAATTGGGATCCTAAGATTTGAATAACAAATAATGAATATCCCATTCTAATGAATGTTCAAAAACAATATCTTTGTCTATTGTAAAATTAAAAATAGTAATGAAAATACCTTTTTCATAGGGGTGAAGGGTAATTTTTCTATCATCACAAGTTTTCTAATTATGAGTAATCCATGTGCAAACATCCTAAAGAAAAGACCAAAACCCCTCAAACTTGTAGATCACTCCAAACATGGATAATTTTTCTTTCATGCTCATAATCTCCTTAAGAGATTTGTTTTCAAAAGTAATAATGGGACTTACTATAGTTGGGGATAAATATTTTACCCTTACCTTTGTTGATGTTGCATCTATTATGACGTACCTAGGTGAGGGTATGTATAAAATGAAACAATTACCATCAAATCACATCTCCTTAAATCCACTATTATATCTTATAGAAGTGTTGCTCCATTTAGTCTTTTTGCCATCAGAAGATAAAAACCTTGTATCATTGAAAGTGCTTTTGTTAAGGTGACCCCTACTCTGGCTCTAGTTCCATCACTTGCTCCATCACTTGTAATCACCATAATCACCATATTAATAGTCATAATCATCGTTAGATAAATAGTCACCTATATCACATGCTCATAGCAATTAGGGCTCATAATGATTAAAAGTCATAAAATCACTTATTTGTTCATATCACAAATATTTTTTAAATAGAATTTATTATTATTATTATTATTATTATTATTATTATTATTATTATTATTATTATTATTATTATTATTATTATTATTATTATTATTATTATTATTATTATTATTAGAGATTAATCATGACCATGTTGATTGAAATTGTTAGTTAACATAAGTAATGAAATTACTCTTTTCATGTTATTCTTCATGGACGCTATATCTTATTTATATTAGCTAATGAAGTAAATGGGTAAAAATATCAAATCAAAAAACACTAATAAGGGTTAAATTACTAATGAATAAACCCTATCCATCCTCTAATATTATTTTTGTAACATCCAATTAAAGGTATATTTTGTTACCACTTGAAACAAAAGACTTCCATAAATCCCTTATTTCTTCCAACTTTATATTTTACAACACAAGTTATTCACTCTATCAATGGATTTATCATGAACATTGAAACTCATGAAAAAATAATGAAAGATCAATAAGATTCCTTTCAAAATGAAAAAATTAGTTGAATATGTTAATATGAACCTGCATAAAATTTATTCAATGTTAAATATACCACTACTATCGGTACTATTCCTATTCATATACTCTACTTACCTATGTGACATCAACAAAAAAGTTAGGGGTATCATGAGAACTTCAATAAATTATCTCTCCCATTCTTATGAATAAAATTTTCACCCCTCTTATGATGGTTAAAAATATTCCATCACCAAAAAAATTTAACAAATATTCCCTTGAGAAGAATTTTATAAATCTACATGCGAAGGTATTACAACTAAATCAAGGTACATTGAGAGATATTCATGCCATAGATTTACACAATTTGCTTGATATGTAATGAACCCCTAAGATAGTAGATCAGCCTTTACCAATAGGATTCATAGTTCTAAGTATTCATTTATATGAAGGTAAATATGATCCATAGAAACATACTAGATAATTCCATGTAACTTGTTTGTACTATGCATGCAATGACAAATTATTGATCAAGCTATTTCCTATAACTTTGAAGAGATATAAATTTTGGTTTTTATATGATATCCAACTCAATTATGTAAGAAAATTTAACCCATTAAATTACCAATTGGTATCATAATGTTTCCATCAACATTGATGTTGAGTTATCCTATGCATAAACTGCTAAGTTAAATAAAGGGTCTAATGAACCAGTAAATAACTATGTGCTTTGATTTAAAATCATTATAGCCAAAATGACTCATGTTATGGATAAAATGGTATTACAAGATATAATCAATCATAGTTTGATGGAACCACTACATGAGGGAATTATATTTAGGATATTAAAGTTATTTGATAGGTTATGACATATAGTGAGCGACAGATAAATGAAGTTTATTGTTATGAATAAAATTAAGTATGTACATCAAATTTTAAAACAATTTAGATAATGAGGTTTAAAATAAAACTAAAGTATAGGGTTAGACCAAGTGATAATAGTAATGAAGTGAAGATTATAGTTAATGCAATCTCATAATAAATAAATCACTTACAATTTGTAGATCCACCAAATGGGTAGTTTTCATGATTATAGTTACCTCCTCATGTTTTACCAAAGAATATTTTCATGTGTATTATTATCACACTCCATCCATAAGAGATAGATCCAAGTATACATATACCAATGAACTATGATTGTAATGCATAAATTTTGAGTATCATCAAATTATGAAACACTAAATGAATAAATGTTTAAAGATAATAAATAAGGCACAAAATATTATAGATGATAACATTATGTATTGTAACACTCACAAAAAGGAGTATTGATAGTAGAATAATGGAAATTTACAATTCAAGATATTTAGCGATATTTTCCATAAACATGTGTCAAATTAAAACTAAGGACACTTCAATGTAACTTTGTAGTTTAAAAATCTATCCTCCACATACAACATACGATCATCTATTTAATACTATAATTAATATAATTAGGTATATTATACCTCCATGACCCATGATCACATTTAATGATAGTGAAATAATTGATGATCATTCATTTTTATATGCATTGTTCATATGAGCCTATAGTGATGAATAAACTTTATATATTATAATGATTCATAATGGTTCAAGTGAGAACATTGAATAATGGTGCTTATGAGATTTATGAACATAGTGATACAATATTACCTTATTATGTTTTTGGTGGTTTATTTTAACGATATTTTTATATTAATTAAGAGAAAAAAAATAGCACTAAGCAATTCGAGAATGGTATTAGAATTTATAAGAAAGGAAAAGCTATATGAAATTCTAAATAATGACAAGTGTATACAAAATAATTTTCTATTTTTCATATTTGTATTTTTAGAAGATAGTTTTGGAATGGATGAACAATAGGTTGAGGCAATAATTGAGTTGCCCATTCCAAGAACCATCTCATAGATAAAATGTTTCAATGGTTTAGTAAATGTTTACATTAGTTTATTTAATAAATTTAGTGGTATTGTTACACCAATAATAATTTTAATAACAATAAAATAATCTTTTTGAAGAATGGAAAATATATATAGCTTTCAATAGTTGAAGATAATGTTTTTAATTTCTCTTTTTAGCATTTCCATATTTTAAAAATGTGTTTGACGTAAACTAAAATTCTTCACATATGCATACTGGTGATATTTTGATCAAAGAAGTAAGGCCTATAACATATTTTAATGATAATTTAAATGAGGTAACAGATAAATAATTTGCATATGATGTTAAATTTTATGCCATTATATTGTATTCAAAGATACTTTTGCCATGAATTCAAACACATTGAATGATAAACCATGAAACCCTGAGACAATAGCTTACCATTTAACAATATGATTCATTATACCAAGTATTAATTTATAGGAATATAAAGATTACCCTGAGTAGCATATCAGATCATTCTATGGAACTTATTTGTATTAGGCATAAAATGACAAATTATTCACAAATTCATTTTTTTTAATTTTGAAGGAATATTAATTGAGATGGTTTTATGATCTACTTATTAAATATTTGAGATAATCTAACTAATTCATTGAATGATTAGTATCAAATGTTTCCATCAACATCACTGAAGAGTTATCCTATGCATAAATTACTATGTTAAACCAAGGGTCCAATGTAATAATTCTGGTTCAAATTTACAAAATTGAAATAGAAAAATGAACCTTTACATGAAGGTAATAATAGATTTTATTTGATTATATATTCAGGATGTATAATACAATTGAATAATAAAGTATATATAGCTGTATTAACTCTTTCAATATACGAGTCAAGGTTAATCTTGAAATGCACAAATCTATCCAAATATTTCTAATTCGTCATTTTTTCTCTCACATATCTCTATCTATGTGAGTTTTCAAATAACATAATTACTTATTTTATCAAAACATTACAATATTACTCACCTATGTGAGTACTAACACAAATATGCCTAAGAGTATTAGTCTTAGTGCTAACATGTGGGAAAATTAAAACATATTATGTTGCCACTACTCTCTTAAAATAGTGGATAGATGAGGTAAAACTCCATAAAGATTCATCTTTAAGCTCATAAAGGTGTATTTCTTGAGTTGAATTTTGTGGGACCATTCCCATCCCCTCAATTCATAAAGTATGAATCCTCCAGAGTTATAGAGCTCCTAAACTATTTGGACCTCCATCTATGTTAATTTTAACTTGATATCTTTTCCTTCCTTAAAATATTATTTAGTTATAATATGTATCTTTATAAAATGATTTTATAGGGGTTAATTGAACAAATAATAGAAATATCAAAATATCAAAAAGTAAAAAAATGAAAAAAAATATGCCATTAAAACATTATGTAGCCTAATTACTAGAGGGTGGATAGATAACCTTAAATTTCCTCCAACCCCATGTGTCCTCCATCCTCTTGCAAATGAATCTAAGTAAAACAAGTATAAAAAATTATAACCAATTCCATCATTCATTGGTTCTTCCTCAATTGTTTTTTCACCTTTTGTGATTATATTAGATTTGAGTTTTCTCTTAAGTACATCATTATCTCTATTCTAACATTTCTAAGATTCATATCCTTTTTTATTACAGTAATAACATTCCACATCTTCCTTATGATTTTTGTGGTTCTTATGATAACTTTTATGTACATTAAAATTTATTCTTCATCTTTGATATTGCTCTTTTTCCTTTTACTAAGAGTGATGATATTAAATCTTCAAGAGACTGAGATGGCATTTGACCATGTGTCAAAATCAAATTATTGTATTTTGAAGGAAAAATATTCAAAAAATATCTTTTACATATTCTTCATAAACTAGTGCTTTAAATTTTTCTAGCTACCTCATAAGAGATTTGAGATCATTTATAGGACTAGACATAATAGATTCTTCACTCATTTTCAATTTAAATAATCATATCTTTAGAGAGAATTTTTTTTCATCACATTAGCACCAAACAACCTATTTAAATTATCTAAAATTTATATGGATGGTTTTTCTAAATATACATAGTGTAGTTCAAAATTGGAAAGTGCAAGACCTATTATGGCTTTGACATTATCATCTATGATATTCTATTCCATTAATTTATTTGCATCTATGGCTTGATTTTCTTTCCCACCGACTATTCCCCACAAGATTTTTTTTATTACTTCTATTCGAGTTTTAACTTTACATATATGAAAGATAAGGCTAGTAAATGTTTTGAGTAGAATATCCATCTTAAAATTTGACCAAAACAACACCACTAGATGTTCGTTTCTACCAAAATTGCATCCTTATAAATTTTTTTCACTCTAAATATGAAAAGACCAATTATTTATTTTATACAAAAATTTTGACATTTAAAAACCCCTTATTTATTTTAGTTTTATATTAAAAAAAAGATAAATAATATATAAAACAACATGACATGTTATGTTGAGAAGATTTCATAAAATATCAGTGATAAAAAACATTATGGATAATTATAAAAAACTAAAACATAAAACAACAATAAATAAAATATTTCCATCTATCAAGATGGTGAGTTAATGAATAACTGAGATAATACAATGTGTGAGTTTTGATGTAAGTTAATATTGATAACCAAGGCATTTAAATTGGTCAATTAATATCAATATTTTCCTATTTTGTACTTGGTGAACTTGGAGAGATTCATGGATGTATTGTAAATACATAAAGATATGAAATGATTGAATGTATACGACATTCATGTAAAAACTATGTGGATCAATTTGAGTCACAATAGAGTAAATCAAAAATAAGAGAAAAAATGTTTTATTCTATAAGTATATCGATGATTACATGATGAGAAAAATATCTACTGAAGAGATTTTGAGACAAGCTAGTCCTATTTATTTTTTATGGTACTTGAGTATATATTTAGAAGGTTGAAATCAATCTTCAAAGTGAAGATAAGACAAAATTTTGAAGGGAACTATTTTTTATAGATGCATGATAAGTTTGATGCTAGTAAGACCAATATGCACAACATCAGATTTGAAGAATGGGTCAAAAACTTTGAATGACACTCATTTAGAAATTTTTCTACCCTAATACTATATAATAATTTTGGTATAGATTTATATCCTCGCAATAGAAAAATAAATATTTACATAAATTTAATAATATTCTTCTATTTCATAATATATTTCATATGTCTAATACAATGGATGAATATAATATAAATATCTCTATGAGCTCCTACAAGATAGGAGGTAAGTGTAATCTTCAAATCCATAAATCTCTCCTAAGATTTCTCTTTCCTCATTTATTCTCTCACATATTTTTATCTATATGAGTTATCAGCTTACATAATTATTTATTTTTATGTAACTATTAAAATATTTTCTTAGCCATGTGATTACTAACACAAGTATACCTAACACAATGAACCTATCAATAAAAATTTGCTTTAATAATAATAAAAAAGCTAGACAAAATGAACAATGTTATAGATTAAAATGAATAAAAGGATATATTCAACCAAAGTTTGATATCACCACCCCATGAGTCAATTATATTCAAGATATTCAAATTATTTAATGAGTTGTGTCATATAGTGTTGTAGATGTCATTACTAGAACCAAGAGAATGGTAGACATATTTGAGTTTGAATTTTATATTGGGATTGCCATTTAATATTTTTTATTGTAGATAGGTTTAACAAGGTGGTTCTTTTTATTGAATGTAATAAAATGAATGATACCATTATAATATTATGTTCACATTTAAAACATGTTGTGAGATTGCATTATTTTACAAAATCCATTAAGCTAGATAGGGATAAAAATCAAATAAAGCATTGTATAGTATAAAATATAATTATTAGTTGCATACATTTAACAAAGGAACACATTTTTGTAATCACACTAGGTAGAATAACTACATGTGGATTAACATAAATCTTCAGAGTATTGGAGAGATAAAAATTATTAAAAACTCATACAAGGTTGATTTGGGTCACCTCAATTGATTAAACTTTCCCCTATTTTTTAGGTTTATATCCTTCAAAAGAATATCTTGAATTTCAAGACAAATGATGTTGATTTCTAGATTTGCACATGTTATAAGTGTTGAGGATAAAAAATTTAGAAAAATAAAATATAGTCATAGGTTTAAATATATTAATTATGTCCTACTTCCATTTATATTAGTACCGACTAATAGGTCAGTATAAACTAATGATATTTACTCGATCCTTCAAAAATATCTTAGTGTAGACCGTGAAACAATTGTATGACCAAATGAATCATAGGTGAGCTTACCCTTGATTTTATTTCTATAATATAACTAAATTTATATTTTCAATTATAAATTCTAAGTATCATCATGTATTTAATACATTCTATATTTAGCATATTCCCTTATGAAACTTGAAGAATCAACATCATTCTTTTATGCTTAAATGTATACTTGAATGCCATATCAATTTATTCAAATTAAATTTAAAGATCTATTTTAATTATATTAATCCCACCCATTAATACATCTTATTTTAAAATATATTTAAGAACTTATATGTATATCGAAGAGTGCATAGCCTTAGGTTTTCCCTTAGGGCTTCATCCTCCTAGGGATTTAAATTTAAGTCTTAGGGTTTTTAATTTATTTTATAGTTTATAATATTCCTTAATAACGAACATTTATCATGACTATTTTGCATGATAATTATTCCTTAAAATGAGGAATTAAATTATTATTTACATATTATCTTACATCGATATTGTATATTATTTGGATTGGCTATTAAACAAATGAGTAAGAAATATCAAATATAAATACATGAATAACACTAAAATTATCAATGCAAAATTTAAAGCCTTCCTCCAATCCTATTTTTATAACATTCAATCAGATATACCTTTAGTTAATACTATCTACACCAAAGTATTGCATGCAGCCATTAGTTTTCTTATCATGTATTGTACAACATTCATTATTCACTGCATCAATAAATTTATCATGAATATTAATATTTATGAAAAAACTAATAAAGATAAAAAATATGCCTCTAAAATGAAAAATTAATTGAATATATTAACATAAACCACATAAAATCAAAGAAGTGTTATATATAAGTACAGATGAGCATCAAAATCCTTCTCAAGATTCAACATAAAGTATCTAGGCAACTATTATCAATACTATTCCTATGCCTATGTCTAGTAACATATGTTTTATATACCCCAAGTTTGGAGGAAGTTTTAGGCATTCAAAAAATTAAATTTCCCATTCCTAGACAAAAAAAAACATTTACCTATCCTATGACAGATATAAATATTCCATTGATAATCTTACATAATGAGCATTCCCTTGAGTATGTTTTTAAAGCTATGTGTGCCAAGGTGTTATAGCCAAATGAATGAGCATCAAGATCTATTTATGCCATATATTCACACACTTTTATTGATAATCCATGAACCCATGATATTGTAGCATACCCTTTACAAATAAGATTCATTTCTCAAAGTATCCATTTATACAAAGGTAAAGATGATCCCAAGTAGTGTATTGGATGATTCGATGTAACTTATTTGTTCTAAGCATAAAATGAAAAGCTAGTGACCAATTAAATTCCAAGAAGTTTTAAGTACTATTAGCTAAGATGTTCCTATCATCTCCCTCTTAATTATGTATGAAAATTTAACCCATTGGTTGACCAACTGATATCAAATGTTTCCACAGACATTTATGGGGAGTTATCCTATGTATACATTACTATTTTAAACCAAGGGTACAATGAACCTATCAATAAATACATGCTTTGATAAAAAATATGATAGTTAAGATGAACAATGTTATGGATAAAAATGGATTAAAATATATATACAATCAAACTTTGATAGAACCACTCCAAGAGTCAAATATATTCTAGAGGTTCAAATTATTTGATGAGTTATGCCATACAGTTAGCGATATAAAAAACCAATTTTATTTATATGAATAAAATTAAAGACACATATACTCCTACAAAAAATTATCTGAAGAGTTTTCAGATAAAACTTAATTATAAGGTTTGACCATATGGTAAAAATAATTAAATGAAGATTACAATCAATGTAGCTTCATAACCTATGAACTAGCTTTTAAGTGAAAGATCCAACAAAGATATGATTTTAATAATTACCATTACCTCTTCGTGTGATATTAAACAAAACTCTCGAGTTTATCCTTATCATGCTCATTCATCTAAAAGATCTCAATCTAAGTAGACTTAGACTATGGAACTATGACTATAATTCATAAATTATAAGTATCATCAAATTATAAGGGATTAATGAATAGATGTTTAAAGATGAGACATAAGATATAAGGTCTCATAGATGAAAACATTATCATTTTGGGGACTCACACAAAGGAATATTTATTTCTAAATAATGGAATAAAAAATTTAAGATCTTTAGTGATAATTTTCAATGGTACTTTATGCTTTTAAATCATATCCTCCACCTACACCATATAATCATCTACTTGATACTATAATTAGTATACTCAGTATATTATGTCTCAGTCACCCATGATCACATTTAGTGAGAACTAGATACTTGATCATGATTTAAATTTTTATGTATTACTCACATGAGCCTACATTGATGAATAACCATTACATAGTGTAATGATTTATAATGGTTAGAGTGAGAACATTGCATGATGGAACTTATGAAAGTGATGAGCATAGTTCTATGATACTAAATTTGTATGTTTCTAATGGTTTAGTTTGATGATATGTTTATATTCATCAAGAGTATATAATGTCACTATTGTAAATTGTGAATGGTATTAGAAAATATAAGAAAGGAAAACCTATATTCAAATCTAGAGATTTTTGAGTTTATACAAAATAGCTTTGTCTTGTTATTATTTGTATTTTTACAAGATGGTATTTGAATTGATGAATATAAGGTAAAATCAATGACTGAGTGGCCCATCCAAGAATCATATCACATATAAGACATTTTAATAGTTTAGTAAATGTTTCTATAGATTTCATTAAGAACTTTAGTGGTATTATTGCACCAATAATAGATTTCATCAGAGGAAAATATTTCTTATGAACAATGGAAGAAGCATAATTATTTTAATAGTTGAAATAGGTGGGAAGAAATATTTTATCATTACCATAATTTATCAAAGGGCTTGACTTATATTACGATGCTTCACATGTGGGTATAGATGTTTTGTTGAGTCAATATGTAAGGCCTATAACATATTTCAGTTATAATTTAAATGAGGTAAAACATAAGTAATATAAATATGATGTTGAATTTAATTCTACTGTACATTAATTAAGACACTAGAGCCTTTTCTTAGTGCCTAAATAATTTATACTATTTACAAACTATGAGGTCTTGAAGTATGTAGACACTTTAAAAGATAATTAAAATAGTTGACATACAAGGTGGTTGTACTTATTAAAAGGATAAACTTTTGTTTTAAAATATAAATGAGGAAACATGATGTTTTGATCAGGTAAGTGGTATTATAGGCTATTATTATAGGTGAAGTAATTCGATTTGAGTTTGGTAAGGAATGAAATGATACTAATAATAAAAATTTGAAGGTAGTTGTTCAATTTAGGATTAAATTAGTGCATGAGACATGTAAGATTCATGATGAGTATCTTATACAATATGGTTATCTATTCAAGGTGAAACCATTATTTAATCCAGTTAGTTCTACGAGAGATAATATTTCAATGGAATTACATAGTGGTGGTTTGGGTGGATTCTTTTAAGAGAAAAATACAATAGATTCAATGGAGGAGAAGAATTTTTGGCCAAATATGAAGCAATATGTGGAAAGGTATGATTCAAGATGTAAGATATTCCAACTAGATAATGGCAATACAAAATAGCATAGGGTCATTTATGCCATTATTAATACGAAGAGGATGTTGAACATATTTGAGTAGGGACTTTATATTGGGGCTGTGAAATTTAAAGAGTAGTGATTCAATTTTTTTTATAGATAGGTTTTATAAGGTGGTTCATTCAATTACATGTATTAAAACTAATGATTCCATTAGATTATTATTTATCTATTTAAAACATGTTGTTACATTACATGGTTTTCTAGAAAGTATTACTTAAGATAGGGATACAAAAAAATATTATCATTTTTTAAGGACTCTATGGAAAAAAATAAGAAATAAACTAAAATTTTATATTGCATAACACCCAAAAACATATGGATAAATATAAATATTAAATGTGAGTTTGGAAAGTCTATTGAGATGCATAGTTGGAGGCAAGCCAAAGTAATGTGACTTAGTTTGAGCATAGATAATTAGGGAAATCACCATTTAATTTTATTAGGGAAATCACATATAATATTTTTGCACATAGATAATTAGGGAAATCACCATTTAATTTTATTAATAGAATAAATCATAAAGGTTTTTATGTTTGGTATTGTTAGTACTTAATGATGATGAAAAAGCATTTCTAGACCATATGCAATAATTTCAATAAGTAAAAACAAAGCTACATGAAAGCAATCAAAGGTATAAGGAAACAACAAATGTAACAATAATGCTAAATGTATTTGAACAGTTACATTTGGTGATGGCGTATTTTATAAAAGAAACATTTTAGCAAGGAACATACAAAAATATTAACTACAAGAAGATTGGTTAATGTAGAATTGTGAAGAAAATTAGTTATAATGCTTATGTTATGAGTTTACAACATTTTTTTATATTTATCAAGTATTTAATGTTTCATATTTATATTATTTTCATAGAAAATATGAAGAATATAAATAGGGTGAATAAGTGTATTGTAAGAAATAGAGATCTAAAAATAAGACATAAAGGATGGTGCATGTTATAGATAAGAAGATAGTGAACACAAGGAAAGACATCTATAGCAGGAAGAAAAATCTTGGATTTCATAATGGTTGTTTAAAATTGTTGATAGGAATGAATTTTCAGAGTATAATCAGGGAGAAACATAGGAGATAAATTTATATCAAACATGAGAAAATGATTCACACACTTATTTTTCATTTTCCATAAGTTTTTATCTGGGAACCTATTTGAGCACATTTTGTTTCCATAAATATCTTGTAGAGTAGAATGCTCCCATAACCATTCTAGACAATAAAGGTTGATTTACATTTGTTTTGAAGACCATAAATGACCATCTAAGGGTCTAAAATTATATTTTAATATTTTTAAGTCCTCAAAATGTGATCCTTTCCTCCAGTGTCAATCATGCTCGAGATCATCATTGTGCTCTCCTTCCTTAGATTCCCTTGCAACTTCTCGCCCACTTGGCCCATTCAAAAATTTACCATTACTCCTACTCCACTCCATTTTTTTTCATTCTTTAAGATGTTTATGTCTAATGTGAAGGATTAAAAGATAAAATAGACTACCTTTATAAGTTTGTTATATGGGTGTGTGGAAATGATAACCATATTAAGTCTAGGGAGCATGTGAATGAAATGTTTGAATACTTACCATTGTTGCATATGATTTTGTAAGTCCCATTTCATGAACCATGTGTGTATATTTCATAAAAATTTGATTTCGCATCTTTTCTTGACATGGGTTATGACTATTGAAATCTTATAAAAGTTTATAATTTCATTTTTCCAATATTGAAGTAGAGGGTTTTTAATAGATTTTCTTCGGACTACACTCAATCTCATTAGATGATTCGATTAATGATGCTTGTTGAATTATTATTCAAATCACCAATATCAACATAGTGGAAATCAAGTTTTTTTTTACTCGATTAGGATGACTAAATATTTCCATCCAAATGTCATTTTTTTTAGGAGCTTCAGTAAAACTATGTTTAGATAGCTTGGGATCTGGACTTTACTATTTTAAATTTTTTAAAGTGGTTTGGAGATGTTATTGTCATAAGTGTTCTTCAAAGATATTTATTTTATTATAGATTTATTCTATTTTTCTAATTAATCTTATTTTATAGATGTCTATATCTTTTAAGTCAATTTTTTTTTCTTGATTACCAACCTTACCACATATCATTCAAATACATTGGGCAAGGCATTTATTAACACAATTGTAAATAGTTTTTTAAAAAAATGAAGTTGTAATAAAATTACATAACAATACCGAATATAAATTAATTTTTGAAATAAATTAACCTAATCATATTATTGTGAATGATATATCACAAAGAGATCAAGAATAAGAACCAACAATTAAATTGGTTCCTCTCTTGAATACCAAATTATTGTTATCGTCATTTTTTATGTTTTAAATTCAATTAAAAAAAATTATTTTTATATAAAAAAGAAAAAAATACATGTCCAATAGAAATTGTCCTCCAATAAAAACTGTCAAATACATTTGTAGAACTGAATTATATAATTTAGCCTAAAGGATTCATAAAATTCGGATTTAGAAAAATATAAAGTTCGTATATGATATACAATTTTTTTTAAAGTTATATATATATAAATTCAATTCCACATGTTAACCACACTTCTTGGGGATGTTGTAGGAATATTTTTAATATTTAAAAATATTGAAGACAAACGTTCCTTAGGATAAGTTGAAGAGAAATATTATAATGAGTAAATAAACATGGTGTTCCATATTCATGCCCGAGAACATTATTATAGTAAACAAATAAGTTCTGTTTTAAAACTAATTCCATTGCTTTTAATTTATATTATATCGGTTTGATTTTTTCCATAGTTTATCCCCAATCAACGCAATTATTTACTTTCCAAATCAACGCGAGAAATTATATATATATATATATATATATACAAAGGAGGAGAAAATGTTAGAGAAATATATGTAATTACTCTAGTTCTTAATAGTTTTCGACGGTCTTTTAATATAATTAAAATACATAAATAAGGTCATACGGCCGTCAAATTTATGCACCGAGGCGCGTATAAATGAAATTTGTCCAAACTAACCGTTCGAAATCGAAATGGTTAAAATGAAAGATTCAAGATTAACTCAGTTTTATTGGGATTTATTGAAAGAGATTTATCATCCCGGGTCGCGTACGTCCCGCTAGAAGGATAACAACCGTTTTGAATGAAATAAAATTATTGACCTTGTAAGTGTTGATGAATTATTCTACGATCTGATTAGCGGTAAACATAGTGATTCATTCAATTTTTAAATTATCTACAACCCAAAAATTAAGTTGATTGATTTTTCACCACATCATTGTATATACCACGAAAGACCGAGGATAATTATAATGTGCAATTACATATATGAACGTTAATATTGACATTAACATTACGCAGTTTATCAAAATCTCAATGAAAAAAGTATATTGACTTTGTAACGGGACGAATTCTTCTAGTAAACAAAGTTATTGATTCTTATCACAAGTTTTAATTTGTATTAGTATATATTGATTGATTCTTGTCACACGTTTTAATATCTTTATTTGTGTAATAGAACGCCAAAATAAGTAATTAAAGAAAGAAAATAAACTTGCCAAGAATTTTTAGCGCAGCAATACACTTGCCATGAAAGAAAGTAAATAAATAAATACACATATATATAAAAAGTAGTTTATAATTTATTTTTATTTTTTAATTTTTTACTAAATGTATTATTTAACGATTAATATAAAATGTTATAATATTTGTTTGTGCAAGAAATAGAAATGAAAAATTATTACGAGTTGTTTGAAGTTGTAATATAAATATTATTTTTATAATAAGTTGCTTTTACATTGTAGCATGAGAGCCCTTTAACACTCATTTTCCAGAGAGTCATTGTATTGCTCAAATCGTATTGTTACATATTAGTATCAACAAATTTTTTTATTCTACAGGTAACATATTCGAAGTGGATGGACCGACAAAATGTGAATCACAAACTCGGTAGTTTACTCAGTTTAGATCCATAAAGTGAATTTTTCTTTCGAGGAATGTAAAATGTCACTATCATTCCAGTTATGGGGGATAACAAAAACATGATGATAAAACATATCAAAATTGATTTAAGTTAAATATCTTTTCGAGGGTGTAGCTGTGATAAAATTTTACATTCAACAAGGTTTTTGAGTTTGTGACCAAGAATGTCATAATCTTAAACATCACCATCTAGAAACAATTCATTTTCAGAAGTTGAATGCTGAATATTCCATTGCTAGTAGGAATATTTCATGCTGTGATGCCGACGTCATATTGTATTTTATATTTTGGGCTATATTATTATAGTAATTTTTTTTAATCATATCGCTTATATTTAATCTTATCTTATATTATTATCTAATCTTATCTTTTATTATTATGCAAGTTATATTGACGTGTGGAGTTGATTATTGTAATTCTTTTTTTGATATATTTTGATAAAAGTTATGTTATTATATTTCCACTACTTGTGGATTATGGACATGAATCTTAAGATTTAATCTATATAGATTCATGTGGTTACCATAGATATTTAATGAGTAATGGATTATTTAATGATTGGTAGATTTCCAATAGACTTAATCTATATAGATTCATATGGTTACCATAGATATTTACTGCGTAATGGATTATTTAATGATCGGTAGATTTCCAATGCTTTTTTTTTTTGTTTTATGTAGTATAGACAAGATTTTATGCTTCATATATATTAAGGATTGGAAGTTCATATATTTTATATGATTCGATACCATCAATCTAATCATGTCTACAGATTGTGTTTTGTTATGTACCCTTGGCGAGTATGATGAGCTGCTAAACATATAATTTATATTTTACATGTGGTTATTGGTACTAAAATATAGTCTTTAGTACTTGACATTAACAAGCACAACACACTTTTAAGATACATGACTTGAGCATTTTAAAAAGGTCCTGTGATTTCATTCCCTCTCACTTGCATTCTTTCTTATGAGTAAACCTTTAAGTTATTCTCATATACACCTACAATAACTTCATTGTCTATTTCAAACAAACTTAATATCTTGTATAGACATCTTTAAGCTCTTAGTTAAGTCTACCTTTACATAGGCCATTTTTTGCAGGCCTTGTAAGTATACCAATCAATATGGACTAATCTGGTTCAAAAGAATCCACTCAAAGACACAGCTATTTTAAAAAATTAAACCTATCCTTAAGGTCAACACATTATCTTAGCATATTGGTAGCATGATAAATTATTCAATTAGAATAATATATAAAAAATCATGATCTCATTTAAAAAGGAATTGGCACATATCTCATATACATCTACACACAATTGTACACTATGAAAATCTACCATGTTCTTCCCATATTGAAAGTTGATCACTAGGAGTAGTCACAATCAAAATTTAAATCACTCAAATTACTAGTCAAATCTACTATTGTAGAGTATCAAAGCACATTATTAACTACATACACATAGTGAAATAACATAATTTTACAATATCGATTAGTGGGATAACTACATGTAGAGTTGCATCCCTCCTTAGAGTATTGGATGATTTTTACGTAAAAAGTGTTAAATCATAACACAAGGGTGATAAGGATCAACACAACTCATTATACTTTCCACTATTTTTTTAGGTTTGTAGCCATCAAAATAATATTTAGAATTCTAAGGCAAAGGAGTCAGATTACTAGATATATGTGTATCATTGATATTCAGAATCAAAAAATTAAGGAAAGTAAATACTATTGAAGGTTAACATATAGTGACTATGTTATTTTTCAACATAGGTTAGTCCCAACCAATAGTTCAATATCAACTGATGATATTGACTTGATCCTTTAAAATAAACTTAGTGTAGACCATGAAATAGTTCTAAAATGAATGGACCATAGGCATGTTTCTCCTTGGTTTTCACTTCTAGAATACAATCGCATTTAGAAAATCAACCATATAACGTAAGAATCATGATCTATTTAGTACAATGTATATTTATAATATTTCTTTACTAAATTAGATTAATCAATATCACACTTTTACATTCAGATGAATGCTTGGATGACATATATTGATCTAAATTACATTTAAAAGTTATATTCTAACTAGATTAATCTCACACATTAATATTTTTAAAAAATATATATATTGTTGAACCCATACACATATAGAATAGTGCATAGCCTTAGGATTTACCTTAGGGATTCATCCTCATACAATTTTAAATTCCAACCTTATGATTTTATTTTTAAATTATATTTTTTAATATTATTTAATATAAGACATTAATCATGATCATGTTAAAAAAAAATTTTTAAGATATGTATAGGGTTTTGAGTGGTCCCCAACCATATAAAATATTTTTACAAAAAACTACCATAGAGGATATTGCTAAAAATAGAGACCAGTAAAGCAAGCATGGAGTCAAGCCAGACAAAGACTAAAATAGACAAATAAAAAATAGAATCTATAGAAATAGTTTTCAAATAGAATCTAAATGTAGCTCGAAGGCTAACCAATAAAAAATAGGAAAATGAAAAACCATATGACATAAAAACTAAACCTTTACTTAGGTCAGAGTCATATCATCGAAGTCTTCCATAAAAATAATTTCCCTACCTTTAAATTCATTGGTAAACACATCATCAAAAACTGAGCACTTGTGTTCTTGTGAAGATACTTTGCTAGCACCCATAGAAATAAATGAATTATGTCTATCAAGTCTTCCTTATAATGCCTTTGAAACTACCCTTTTTCAAAATTTCCCAAGCCAGTGAGGGTCTACAACTGAACCACTGTCTACGACTTTTGACAAAATTTTAACTACTTCCACCCTAATATTATTATGACGACTTTCCCTCCATTGAGTTATTTATTCAACTTGGATTTTTATCTATTTCATGGGTGGAATTGTTATAAAGTGTCCTTTTGAAGATCCTAAAGAGCATACTTTTAATTTTTTCACAAAGCTCATTAAGAGCATAAAATGAGTTTGTAGAGTGTGAAACGCTGAAACCAAGACCATGCTAAAACCATTCAAGATAGTGAATGATAATTTTGGGAGAGGTCCCATATCATACTTGGTAATGTCCTTCAAGATGCCAATATTATGATATGTCTTGATGAAGAAAGACACCAAATCATAAATGACCTTGATGTTAGAAGGCAACACGATGAGATTTGAAGTAAACAAAGAAGCCACCTTGACTTTGACATGACTATGGATACCCTGATCTATATAATTAGCTTTGAACACTAGTGTAATAGCCTCAAAAAACTATTCTATTGGCACCTAGAAGATTGTTTTTAATATCACCCAAGAACATCCCCCTTCAAATGCTATCTCTAGAATAATACTTTAGCCATATATAGTAGGAGTGGTCAGCATAATTTTAACTCCAAAGTCCATCATAAACCCAATGGAACCTAAAGAGGACATGCCATAAACCAAGTGGAGAGCTAGAGGAAAATAAAAACACTACTTAGCTTAGGGAAAATAGGCCATATCAAGGCCATTGAGGGCGATCAAATGATATCATGGAAACATCCTGAGGTATACATGTCACATGATTACCATCAATCAAGCTAATAAAGAGGCATCCTTTAAATTAATGTGAAAATCAATACTATAGCAGTAATCATTATGATTGATTATGGTGAAGGATTTAGTAAAAGATTAGACCCATCCACTAAAATGTTGATAAACATTACAACTCCACTAGATTGTCAATATGCCAATCCTTCCCATTTTTGTAATTTTTTTTATTAAAAGTAATACAAAAGGAAAGATGATAAAATTAACATTCTAAATTGATAGATATACGGGATGAAAAATCCTCCTAGGTTTCTCATAAATTTTCTACTTGACTCATTTTAAACTGATCAATACCATAATTGGCTAGGAAATCAGCTATAACATTAGCTTCATGATAACAATGATTACACTCTAGGTAAGCAAAGAGAACCAATCTATCCCAAACACTTGAATTTTTTTTATATCTTCCAAGAAGTAGCAACTTTCTTTTGGAAAGCAAAAATGATAATAGGTGAGCCCCCTTTAGTGCTGAGCTTATTGATATTACTTTGGATTGTAAGTTCAATCCCTTTGACAAGTCCCTAAGCCTCCACTTTATTATTAGTACCATAAATAAATTTTTTGGGCATTATTATTATCAAAGATCTTATATAATCGTGGATAATATAAGTAGCTCCTAAACCCCCCTAATTTCCTCTTAAAGCCCCATCCAAATTTAACTTAAACTACCATACTATTGGAGGAATTAAAGAGAACTTACCCTTTGTTACTTTTTTCCCAACAATTATAGTTAACCCATTAATGGGGATGTTGATTTAAAATTATCACTTAACATAATCCTAAAATTATCAAGTTATAACAATATGAAGAGAGTAATTTGAATGAAATTATCACTTAACATAAGCCTAAAATTACCAATGAACAATCCCAATCCTTCCTCTGATCCTATTTTTTCAACATATAATTCAAGGTACCTTTTGTTATGACTTTAAATAAAAGACTTTCTTAGATCCTTTATTTTTTTCAATTTGAGATTTTACAATAGATGCTCTTCAGTCTATTGATTGATTTATCATGAATATTGAAATGGATGAAAAAACTACTAAAGATCAACATGATACCTTGGAAAAATAAAAATTTAGTTGAATATATTAAAATGAACCCACATAAAATCACTTCATTATTATATATACAACAACTATCAGTACTATTCTTATGCCTCTACTCTAGTAACCTATGTGACATCCACCAAAAATTTGGGGGGTAGTATGAAGACTTCAATAAATTCTCTTTCTCATTCCTATATATAAAAATTTCACCCCTCTTATGATGGTTACAAATATTCCATTACCAAACATATTTTGTGATCATTCCCTTCATAAGAATGTGATATATCTATATGCCAAGGTGTTGTAGCTAAATCAATGTGCATCAAGAGCTATTCATTACATAGATTTTAACACTTTTCTTGATAAACTATGAACCCTTGAGATAACATATCACCCTTTACCAATAGGATTCATAGTTCCAAATATCCATTTATAGGAAGGTAAATATGACCCAGACTAACATATTAGATCATTTCATGTAACTTATCTGTACTATTCATATAATGACAAACTATTGACCAAGTTATTTATAAGAACTTTCAATAACTATGAATTAACATTTTTTTGTGATCTCCCACTTAAATATATAAGAAGATTCAACCTATTAGCTGACCTATTGCTATCATAATGTTTCCATCAACATTGATGATGAGTTATCCAATGGATAAATTACTAAGTTAATTCGAGGGTCTAATGAACTAATTAATAACTATGTTTTTTTATTCAAACTTGTTCTAGCCAAAATGATCAGTGTTATGGATAAAATATGATTAAAATATGTACTCAATCAAAATTTTAATAACACCACTCCATGAGTTAATTGTACCGAAGAGATTAAAATTATTTGATGAGTTATGACATATAATGATCAAGAAATAAATCAAGTTTATTGTTATTAATAAAATTAAGCATACATCAAATTCTATAACAACTTAGATAATGAGGTTTTAAATAAAATTAAAGTATAATGTCAAACCAAGTGATAAAAATAATGAAGTGAAGATGTTAATCAATGTAGTTTCATAACATATAAATCAATTACAATTGACAGATCCATCAAATGGGTAGTTTTTATGATTATAGTTTACCTCCTCATGTGTTACCAGAGAATATTCTCAAGTTTATCATTATCACACTCCATCCATAAGATCTAGATCAAAGTAGACTTATACTAATGAAATATGATTGTAATTCATTAATTATGAATATCATTATATTGTGGAACACTAAATGAATAAATGTTTAAAGCTGATAAATAAGGTACAAAATCTTACAAATGATAACAATATCTATTTTTTTCCTCCCAAAGAGGAATATTGATTGCAGAGCAATGAAAATTGATAATTCAATATATTTAGTGATAATTTCAGTAAACATGTATTAAATTGAAATTAAGGACACTTCAATAGTGCTTTATGAATAAAAAATGTATCCACGACCTACAACATATGATCATCCACTTGATACTATTAATAATATGCTTAGGCATATTCTACCTTAGTGACCCATGATCACAATCAATGATAGTAAGATAATTAATGATGATTCATAATTTTATGTATTATATGTATGAGCCTAAAATGATGAATAACCTTTAAATAGTATAATGATTCATAATGGTTCAAGTGAGAATATTTCACAATGCACTTATGAGAATTATGATCATAGTGGTACATGATTACCTTGGTACGTTTTTGGCTATTTATGTTTCCACCACCTAAAACATATGATCATCCACTTGATACTATCAATAATACACTTAGGTGTATTCTACCTTAGTGACCCATGATCGAAATCAATGAAAGTGAAATAATTAATGATGATTCATATTTTTATGCATTGTCAGTATCAGCCTATAGTGATTAATAAGCTTTAGATAGTATAATGATTCGTAATGGTTCAAGTGAGAACATTGCACAATGAACTTATGAGAATTATGAACATAGTGTTACATGATTACCTTGGTAAGTTTTTGGTGGTTTATGTTAATGATATTTTTATATTCAATAAAATAAATAAATAACACTAAGGAATTTATGAAAGGTATTATAATTTATAAGAAAGGACAATATAGATTAGAATATAAACAATGAGGGAAATAACGTATTCTTAAAGATTTTAGAAAACACCATATTTTTGTAAAACCTTTTCAAATAAATCATAGAAACTATAAATTTAACAAAAGAATCACAACAAATGATTTGTATATAGAAAAGGAAAAAATGGAGAAGTAATTAACATAATCAGTGAGAGTGTAGACTGAAGAGAAGGTTTTGATAGTAGTAGAGGCATCTAGTTCTAATGTGGTGGGGCACAGGTGAACTAAGGTAGAAGGGTGTGAATACTCAAATAGACAAGTGGGTGAGGTTGATTAAGTAAAGGATAAAGGAAGAATAGGTGTTAGGGTAAATATAGTAGAGCAAAAAAAATAACTAGGAAAAATTGAGGTAGGGGAAGGCACAATTCTCATGTTTGAGATCAAGTCTTATCTTCATTTAAGTAGACTAAATCATGTCTTGATTCCCTAGAATATTTTTTAGGGATAACCAAGTTGCATCTAAATAATGGCCTATCAAAAAGAGGCTCCACTCATAAGGAGAGATAATTTAGAGCTTCAATAGGAGAAAAAGGGTTTTTTTAAGGCATTAGTCTATTTATATTACATTAATAGCTCTAACCAATTCCATACCTATGGTTATTTTTGTAAAGAAGCTTTTCTCAAGACACATCCTAGTTCAGATCCAATTCTTGTTTCTAAAAATTAGATTACTTAAAAAAAAATCCCTGAGAAGGAATTAGTTTATGTAGAGGGTTATAAGGAGAATTGATACGTATAATTTTCCTAGAAAAATATTCTTAAGATGCCTTACCTAGGTGATGTTCCCTTAGTTTTCTTTGAGTTTTTGCCTATTCTAAATATAGGGGACGCAGACTTTTAGTGGTGAATTTCAAAATGGGAATTAAATCTTCGATTGGTAGATGTGTTAGGAAATTACCATCTTGGAAAGTGTTTTAGTAATGGATGGCAATATCTTGGCCTTCTTTTAAAACCTTCCAGCTCTATGCTATCAAAAATTTTCTTTTGTTTTCAATTTCAATTTATGGAAGATAGAGATTGTATATGGATGAATGGGCCTTTGTTTGTGGGTAAATATGGATTGATTTTTTTCCCATGGGATCAATTATTTGATTGATGTTCTTTATTTATTATGCAATCTCCAATATGGGTAAGATTCTATAATCTTCCTTTAGCCTTGCATGATCCTAGTCTTTTCAAACAATTAGTGAGTACACTAGGAGTCTTTGTTAAAATTAATAATTCAATTGAATCAAATATAAATTTTGTCAGAGCATGTGTCATGGTAGATTTATCTAAACCTTTACATCATTATGTCAAAATATCATCTTCCCATAGAGTGTGGTCTCAATGTTTTAATTTTAAATGTCTTTCGTTTAGATGATTTAAATGCAATAAAATTGATCAGAAGATTGCCTCTTGTCCTGAGAATAATTTTATATATGGGTAAATAATTTACTAGAATAGAATATTAGAGATGATAAGGCTAAATCCATCATAATAATTTCACTTTCTGATTTTGAGCTACACAATGTAGATTTAGAAAAGCCTTCCATATAAATTTGGAAGAATCTAAATAAGTTGTTTGGTGCTAAAGAGATGAATAACAAATTATCTCTAAAGATACACTTATTCAAATTGAAAATTATTGAAGTAGTTGTTATCTCTAGTCATATAAATGATATCAGATCTCTTATGAGGTAGGTAGCAGAAGTCAAATCCATAGTTGATGAAGAAGATGCAAAATCTAGTTTGTTGAATAATTATCTTCAAAATATAATAATGTTGTTCTCACTCTTAGTCAAATTACATCTCAATCTCATGAAGATATGATTGCATCATTCTTAGGAGAATAAAAAAGAATGTTATCAAAAGATGAATAAAAAACTATGATTTACTCAAAATATAATAATAAGAACCATAAAAATAATAAGGAATATGTGGAATGTTATTATAGTAAGAAAAAATCACAAACATCATGTAATTATAAAATAAGAGATAATGATGTACTTAAGAGAAAACTCAAATCTAATGAGGCTAATGTAATAACAAAAGGTGATCCAATAACTGAGGAAGAACTAATGAATAACGACATTAATTATAATTTTGAATACAAGTTATAATAATTTTCATCTATAGGAGGATGAATGACACATGATGTTGGAGGACATTAAGCATCCTCTCTCTAACCACTAGCATTGAGGCTATACCATGTTTTAGTGACATATTTTTTCCTTTTTTACTTTTTAATGTTTTCATACTTCTATTATGTACTCAGTAAACCCCTACAACATCATTTGTGAAATAGAATATTCTAAATAAACACTTTTTTATGAAAGGAAAAGATATCAAGGAAAACTCGACATAGATGGAGGTCTAGGTAGTTCAGGATCTCTAGGAATCTAGAGGATTTATACTTTAGGAACCCAAGAGATGGGAATCAACCCATATATTTTAGTTTAAAAACTACACCATTATGAAGGTAGAATGGCAACTTTATGGAGTCATACCTAGTTTATGAAGTGTTTTTAAAGAGTGGTTACAGTATAATAAGTTTTTTTTTGACCCCATGTTAGTACTAAGGTGTGAATTGTTAGCTATATTTGTGTTAGTAATCACATGGGTGAGAAAATATTATAATAGTAATATAAAAATTAATAATTTTTTTAGTTGATAACTCACGTAGATAGAGATATGTAAGAGAATAAATAAGGAAGGATAAATATTGGGAGAGATTTATGTATTTGAAGATTATCGTTGACTCTTATTGTGAATGAGCTTAGAGAGATATTTATATTGTATTCCTCCATTTTATTATATATCCCATATATATTATCAAATAAAACTATATTAATTATTTCATGTAAATCTATATTTTTTTTGAGTGTGTAAATAGAGAATTATTACATTATACTCTTGGTTTATCATAGTAAATTATGCATAGGATAACTACTCATTAATGTTGATGAAAAAATTTGCTAGTAATTTATCATGAAATTACTTAAATTATCTTACATAATTAAGAGGGAGGTCATAGAACCATCTTAATTCACAGTCCTTCAAACTTATATAAAATAAATTAGTTAATAGTTTGTCATTTTATGTATAGTACAAACAAGTTCCATGGAACAATCCAATATGTTACTCAGGATCATCTTTACATTCATAAAATGGATGCTTGGTTTTATAAATCTTATTACTAAAGGGTAAGCTACTATCTTAGGGGTTCTTGATTTATTGATAAAAGTGTGTTAATTCATGGCATAAGTAGCTATCAATCCATTTACAATGTCATAAACATCAACATGTTATCTAGGGTATTTATTTGTTACCTAATTTAAATTATCATTGAAATATTTAATGGGCCTTTCTTATTTATCCAAAATAACACTAATACCCATATATGAAGCATTTAAGTCTACCCCATACACATTTTTAACAAAATAAAAGTTATATATAGCAATAGAAGAGCATAAAAAGTCTTCTTGAGATTCAACATCAAGTATCTAGTATACTACTATAAGTACTATTCCTATGCCTATGCTCTAGTAAACTATGTGGCATCCACCCCAAATTTAGAGGAATTATTAGGAATTAAAAAAATTATATTTCCCATAATTGGAGGAAAAAATTTACCTATACCATGATGGATATAAATATTCTATTGATAATCTTACTGAATAAGTATTTTGTTGAGTAAGTTTTTATAGCTCTGCATGCCAAGAAGTTGCAGTTAGATGAAGGTGTATCAAAACCTATTTATGCAATGGATTTAAACACTTTGATTGATAATCCATTAATCCTTGATATATTTTCTTAAAACTTTATAAATATGATTCATAGCTCCAAGTATCCATTTATACAATGGCAAAGATGATCCCAAATAGAAAAAAAGATAAAGAAAATATTTGATAGGAATGTCACTCCAAAAACATTCCAAGAAGGTGTTATAGTTATACTTTGGGACATTAGGCACAAGGAGAAGGGAAAGCATGAAAAGTTTTATTCCTCATGGATGGGTCCCTATTCTATTGACTATCAGATTGGGGAGCATAATTTTTTTTTGAGATATTTAGATGGTGAAATACTTGAACTATTAGTCAATGGCAAACATATGAAACACTTTATTGATTAAGTCCTTAACATGTGTACAATATTTTATAGTGTTTTATTATTTTTTCTTTCTTTTTTATTGACCCTATGATTTCAGCCTTATTTGTACAATTTCCTTTCATATTTTTTGTTATGTGTTCATTTACAGATCCTCTTAATCTATTTTTGTTAGTCTATAATGTTTTGTTGAGCCTTCATATATATTTGTTGAAAGTTTCTACCTCTTGACTCTGTAACACAATTGATTGGCACCTAGTCTTTTGTTATGTGGTTCTTTGCATACCTTTAAGGAATATGCGTCCTTGAGTGGGAGCCAATGTTAGTGCCATAAATTGCACTAAAGTAATTAGGCCCTTATCAAGTGTAAATGACTATGTCCATAGCCTAACTTCCATTTCTAAGTGTTCCTTCTGAAGGTCAAGTTTAACTAAAAATTAACTAAGTTCTAATATGGTCTTTTCTTGGTGAATGTGTTTTTGCCTCAAATTTTTTTGGGATTTTTGGCATGAATGAAATGATCAATGAAAACAGGTCTTTAGGGTATTTGTCTTAGAAAAAAAGTGTGAAGACTTATTTCTATTGGATATTTTATCTTCTACAAAAGGTCCAAAGGAATTCAATATATTTTTTTGCATCTAACTAAGTATTTCACAAAAAATCCAAAGGGTAATTTATTTTGGACTTTTTTTCCATGATAAAAAGTTTTAATAACACTTTCCCTTTAGGTATTTTTCTTGTGCAAAAAAATGATAAAAATCCTTTATTTTGGAAAAGGTCCAATGTCTTAATTATTTAAAACTTTTTGTCCATGACAAAAATTCTAAAAGGCATTTACCCTTTGGGAATTTTACATATGCAAAAAGATTGAAAGCAATGTAAGGACTTATTTATTTTATCCGAAGTATCTAAAAGACCTATAAGACATAGTAGAAATTTTTAAGGGTCATTTCCTTTAGGCATTTTCCCCTTGTAGAATTTTTGAAGGATAATTTCAGAAGACCTAGAAGACATTTTTTAATAAGTTCAAAGGGCATTTTTAAGATATCTAAAGCTCCATTCTAAAATAAAAAAGGGAAATTGTATAGGGAAAGTGCCTTTGATAAAACTTCTAAAGGGTATGTTCAAATGGCCAAAGGGTACTTTTGGTAATGTTGCTATGGATTAGAAGTCTTATTTCCTTTGGATATTTTACCCAAGTAAAAAGTCTAAAATAATTTCATTCCTTCATGAAAATTACCAAGTTCAATTTTTATGAAGAAATTATTTTAGACAAAATGTCTGAAATAATTATCCTAATGAGGATAAAAGGAGATTAGTCTAAATTCTTCCAAACAAAGTGTAAAGATCTAATTCCTTCAAAATAAGTATAAAATACCAAATTCATTTAAGAAAATTTTCTTGAATAGTTTGTCTAAAATAAATGTCTCCATAAAATACCTAAAAAAATTATTACAAGATAATTACGCTGAAAAAAGCCTCAAGCAAAAGTGTCGAAGATAGAGGAGCCAAAAATAAAAGGCCTAAAAATCAAACAATAATGCTGAAGATAAATTAATAGACAAAACAACTATGGAACAAAGTCCCCAAATAAAATTTCAAATTATAAAGGTCAAAATCTTGAAGACATCTTTCAATAGGCACATAGGCATCAACTTTAAGATGCAGTGACTAGCCATTATGAATCAAATGTTCCAAGACAGTCGTGTGAGCATCAATTTGAAATCTTATGAACTAGACATTTATTTTCAAATAGAGTCAAATAAAATGGCACATGTTTATGTGGAGAAAGATGATTAGGTAATGTATGATTAAAGCTAAATAGTCAAAGGAAGCCAAGATAAGTGTAGGTATGACAAGTGTCAAACTCGTGTGGCATGATTTAAAGATTAGGCACATTATTAGAGATTAAAAGTATGTGTTCAAGTGTACACTATCTAATCTATGGAACATATTGAATCATGACTCTTCAATGAAGCCTCAACTAAATGTAGGATTGCCTCTTGGAAAGAACACATTAGCCTAAAAAAATTGATAGAGTAGGATACAGAGAGCCCACAAAGCTACCAAGTGGCATGATTTTAGCATATGACTTGTAGATATCCAATAGAATTTAACACTTTTAATCAATATCAATGGCATGTGATTGATAAAGTGAGAAAATCTAATGGTGTGAGCTAAGATGAAATTTTCAAAAGGCTTGAAACTAATAAGAGAGTGGCATGTGCCTAGATTATATCCAATGAAGTGGCTTAGTTAATTTGAATTTATGTGGATGCCTAGTTAGATCTAAGGTGGAATGCTAGGTGTTAGTATGTGGTAATATTTGTTATAAAATTTAACTTTGATTTCTCTTTCTTGGTCAAGAAATGAGTTGAAGCACAAAAGCTGGTCCATGAGATGTTCTAAAGTGAATAATTCTAATCATGATCGTAGATCATTTTCTATTTCATTTCATAATTGAATCATTCTTGAGCTATGATTTTAATAACATGTTATTCCATAGTGTGAAAAAAATATAAGGTAGTTGTCCAAGAGGTTCCAGTTGTGTGGGCAAACATTGACCAGCATCTCTAGGAAGTTGCACATAAGGAAAAAATTTGTTTTGTCCTTGACCATGAATATTATCCCTCTAGCTTGAATGAAGATATTTCCAGTCATGAAATCAATGATTTTTTTTCAAATATCCATCATTAATTGTATATGTAGTTAGATTAATGATTCTTTTCTTTCAAATGGATGAAGATTTAAGGTGTGGCAAAGGATATATTCTAGCTAAAAATATCTGAGTAGACTCGAAGACTTTCTGTATAATTTTCCAAGTTATCACCCATAGTTTTATATTTAAAAAATGTATAAATAGGGTTTTAATCCTTTGTTTTAAGGTTGTTGTTGGTTGCTATAGGTTTCTATTTTAGGTTTCCATTTTTCCCAAGTCTAGGTTCAACATAATTGTTTTTTCAGATCAACTATTGTGTGTGGATCTTGTCTCCCTTACTAAGGTGGTTGCATCTATACATCCATTAGTAAGCTTTGAAAGCATGTTTATGTCTCCCTTGTCAAAATAATAATCTCCTCATGATTATCCCCATGGCTTTAGTTTGTAGTGTTAATGTTTGTAATATTTATTTTCAACTCAATGGAAAATATTTATGGTTCTTTATTGTCTCGTGTTAGTTAAATGGAATTATATGTTTTCTAAGTTTTGTTAAATATACATTTGGGTTTTTATCCATTATTGGTTTTCATTATGAGCATGTACGTAGGCTATAAATCCCTTTGCACAGTTATATTTAGAAAAAAATTCATTGAATACCTTTTAAGTGAACCCTGGGTTCATGAAATTATCAAGAGAAAGTATTTAAGATTCTAGTTTTAGTGTATGTTCTAGTAACTTATGGATCATTTGATGTTTACCATTACCTTGAATTTCAATTTTTATACATCTTCACTAAGAATTTTTTTTATGAAATACTACCAGACACCCTATTGTTTAGAAGCCACCATCATGCCACCCATTCTTTTATAATTATCTTACTTATCCTACCCTAAAAATAACATAACCTATTACATATTAGAAGCGTTACTTGATTTTAAAATGTATGAGATAGTTCATATTTGAAAAGTGTTTTCAGTTGGTGCTTTGAATTCTAGTGCTCAATATTTCCATTTGTCCCATATTATTGAAAAGTTTATATAATGAAGATTGAGGTCATCCCTTCATTTGTCTTTACTAGCTTGTGTATGACATAGATAATTTTTGAATTTCACATTACAACCCTTCATGGGTGAAATGTGTAAACTTGGTTATTCTCTGGTCATATTTGTCCCTTGTGCCAAGAATTCCCATGGAGATTGAATTTATAAATTCCTCTGTGTGAGGAAGATATCCCATAGTATCTCTCACCTTAGATTAGGTAGAGCCAAAAGTAGAAGAGATTTAACCATACCCTCTATAGGTGCCTCTAAATATTTTTATACATTGGATCTAATTTTGATAAAAAAAACCCTTCCCCAACTACAACAACATTATAGTGGATTTTTCATCATTGCTTGTCATTTTACTTCAAGTGTGCAAGGTTGAGTGTATGAGGTGTATAACTAGAAACCAATATCACACTAAAAATAATATGTAGAATTACAAATAAAATGAGGTTGTCTTCTACATTTTCATGTGTTATTAGTTTTGAGGATCAATAAATTAGATAAATAAAATACAGTCATAGGTTAACACATATTCATTAGTCCATAATTTTTTATAGGTTAATACTAACCAATAGGTTAGTATCAACCACTGATATTAACTCAATCCTTCATAAGCAACTCAATATAAATCATGAATAAATTATATGACCAAATGAACCATAGGTGATCTTATCCATTATATTATTTCTATAATAAAATCAAATTCAAATATTCAAATGTAAATTTTAACTATAATCCTATATTTAATGCATTTTATATTTACCATATTCCCTTATTAAATTTGAAGAGTCAACAATACCCTTTTACATTTAGATGTATACTTGAATGCCATGTCAATTTATCTTAATGAAATATTGCTGAACTTATTAATATAATTAATGGTAAAACGTATTGGTGAACTTATAAACATATAAAATAGTGAACATTCCTAGGTTTCCCCTTAGGTATTCATCTTCTGAGATTTTTAAATTTCATCCTTATGGTTTTACATTTCAATTATAGTTTATAATATTCCTTAATAATGTACATTGATCATGGAAATTTTGAATGATAATTATTCTTTAACACAAGTAATTAAATTATTATTTTCATATTGTTCTACATAGATAGTTTATCTTACTTGGATTAGCTAAGTAAGCAAATGGGTAAGAAATAACAAATATAAATACACTAATAAGGCTAAAATTATCAATGCATAATCTAAATCCTTCCTCAAACTCTATTTTTGTAACATTCAATTAGAGATACCTTTTGTTACTATTACAAACCAAAGGCTGACATGCATCCATTAGATTTTCCTATTGTGGATTCTATAACATTCACTATTCACTCTATTAGTAAATTTATCATGAATATTAATATTGATTAAAAAAGTAATAAAGATAAAATATATTACTCTAAAAATGAAAAATTAGTTGAATATATTAACATAAACCACATAAATTCAAATAAATGTTATATATATATTAAGAGATGAGCATAAAAAAGTCTACTCGAGATTCAATATCAAATATCTAGGTTGTTACTATCAGTAGTATTCATATGCCTATGATATAGTAACCTATGTGGCATCCGCAAAATAATTGGAGGAAGTATTAGGCATTAAATAAATTCCATTTCCCATAACTACACAAAAAAACATTTACTTATCGCATGATGGCTACAAATATTCCATTGATAATATTGTTGAATATCCCATGATGGCTACAATTTTTTTTATAACTCTGCATGCCAAGATATTGTAGCTACATGAAGGTGTATCAAAATATAGTTAGGTCATAAATTTAAACACTTTGATCTATAATCCATTAATACCTAATATGGTATCTTAAACTTTACCAATAGGATTCATAGCTCCAATTATCCATTTATACAAAGGTAAAGATGATACCAAATAGAATATTAGATCATTCCATGTAACTTGTTTGTTTTATGAATAAAATGACATACTATTGACCAATTTAGTTCCTTAAAATTTTAAGTACTATTAATTAATATTTTTCTATGATCTCTCTCTTATATGCGTAAGATAAGTCAGCACATTAGTTAACCAATTAATATAAAATGTTTCCATCAACATCGATGAGGAATTATACTATGCATACATTACTATGTTAAACAAAGGGTCCAATGAACCTATCAATAACTACATAATTTGATAAACATTATGATATCCAAGGTGAAAAATGTTATGGATAACAATGGATTAAAATATATACTCAATCAATGTTTGATAGAACCACTCCATGATTTAATTATATTGAAGATGTTTAAATTATTTAATGAGTTATACCATACAGTTAGTGATAAAATATTTAATTTAATTTATATGAATAAAATTAAGGAAACATAAATAAACCTAGATAAATAGTTTGAAAATAAAATTGAATTATAAGGTTAAACCATGTGGTACAAATAATGAAATGAAGATTGTAATAAATGTAACTTCATAACCTATAAACTAGTTAAAATAGGTAGATCTTTCAAAGAGGTTATTTTCATGATTACTATTACCTTCTCATGTGATATTAAATAATATTGTCTACTATATACTTATCACACTTATTCATCTAAAATATCCTAGTATAATTAGTCATAGACTAGGGAACTATGACTATAATGCATAAATCTTAAGTATCAAAAAATTGTGAGAGATTAAATTAATAGATGTTCAAAACTAAAACATAAGATACAAGATACCATAGATGAAAACATTATATTTTTTGGGACTCCCATAGAGGAAGATCAATATCTGAATAATGGAAACAAAAAATTTAATATATTTATTGATAATTTTCAAAGGTACTTTAAGCTTTAAAAATATATCTTCCACCTATAACATATAATCATCTAATTAATACTCTAATTAGTACACTTAGTAATACTATGCCTCAATCACCCATGATAGCATTCAATTAGAACCAAATATTTGATCATGATTCAAATTTCGTGCATTATTCACTCAGTCCTACATTGATGAATAATTATTACATAGTGTAATGAGTGATAATGGTTAGAGTGAGAACATTGCATGATGTCACTTATGAAAGTGATGAATATAGTGTTATGAGATTAAATTGGTATATATATTGTGGTTTAGTTTTATGATATTTTTATATTTATTAAGAGTAAACAATGGTACTTAAGGCAATTGAGAATGGTATTAGAACTTATAAGAATGGAAAACTTCTATTAAGACTTTAAAAATTGTAAGCTTATAGAAAATAGTTTTGTATTATTTATATTTTTACTTTTACAATATGATTTTAGAATTCATCAATAAAATGTAAAATAAATGATTGAGTGGACTATTCCTAGAATCATATCATAGGAAATATGTTTTAATTGTTTAGTAATTGTTTACATAGATTTCATTAACAACTTTAGTGGTATTGTTACACCAATAATAGATTTCATCATGGAAAAATATTTATTGTGGACAAGGGAAGAAAAATAAAACTTTTAATATCTAAATAGAAAGTTGGGAAAAAATTATTTTAGCATTTGTATAATTTAATAAAGTCTTTGAATTATATTATGATGTTTCACATGTGGTTATTGTTGTTTTATAGAGTCAAGAAGTAAGGCCCATATCATATTTTATTTCTAATTTAAATGAGTTAAAACCTAAGTAATTTACACATTATATTGAATTTAATTCCATTGTACATTAATTAAGACACTAGAGGTTCTACTTGGCACCTAAAGAGTTTATGCTATTTATAAACCATGAGGCCTTGAAGTATGAGAACAATATGAAGAAAGAAGTAAAATAGAAGACACAAAAGGTGGGTGTATTTACTATAAGGATACACTTTTTTTAAAAAATATAAATGAGGAAATATGATGTTTTTATTAGGAAAGTAGTATTGAAACTATTATGGCACGTGAAGTAATTGGATTTGATTTTGTTAAGGAATCAAATGATATTAATCCAAATTTTTGGAAAGTAATTGAACAAATTAAGATTAAATTAGTGAGTGATACATTCAAGATTCATGATGAGTATATTATATAATATGGTTATCTCTTCAAGGTAAAACCATTATGTAATCCAATTAGTTCTATGAGAGATAATATTTTAACAGAAATACACAATAGTGGTTTAGGTGTACTCTTTGATGAGAATAAGATAATAGCTTTGGTGGAGGAGAAGTATTTGTGGCCAAATATGAATGGATATGTGGTAAGGAATGCTTCAATATGTTTGGTATTCCAATTGGATAATGGCCATACACAATAACATAGGGTTATATATTCCATTACTAGTACCAAGAGGATGTTGGACATATTTGAGTGGGGGGTTTATATTAGGGGTGACAAATTCATATAGAAGTAATGATTGCATATTTTTTGTGGATATGTTTATAAGGTGATATATTTCATGACATGTAATAAAAATAATGATGTTATTAGATTATTAGATATGTCTTTAAACATGTTGTGAGATTACATGGTGTTTTGAAAATAATTACAGAAGATAGGAATACAAAAAATTGAATTCATTTTTTGAGGTCTCTAGGGAAGAAGATACAAACTAGCTAAAATTTTATATTGCATAATACCCACAAACATATGGATAAATATAACTACTAAACATGGGCTTGGGAAGTCTTTTGAGATGTATAGTTAGAGATAAGCCAAAGTAATGTGACTTTGTTTTATTAAAAAATGAATTTACATATAAAATTTTTGTGAATAGATCAATGGAGAAAAACTATTCCATTATTTTAATTGAAAAAATCATAAAGATGCTTTATATTTGGTTTTGTTATTAATTTGATAAAGATTTTGTGATGATGCAAAAGCATTTGTATACCATATGCAACAATTTCAAGTAAAAAGAAAGCTACATGAAAGCAATGAAATGTATACAAGGAAACAATAAATGTAATAATAATGACAAATGAATTTGAATAAAGGCATTTAGTGATGGTTTATTCTATAAAATAAACATTTTACCAAGGAAAATACTACAAGATGAACTACAAGAATATTGGTTTGTGTATAATTGTGAAGAGAATCAATATTTATCAAATATTTAATGTCTCATGTTTATATTATTTTCATAGAGAATATTATGATAAAAAATAGCTAAATAAGTGTATTTTAAGAAACATGTACCTAAGAATAATGCATAAAATATAGTTCTTGTTATAGATAAGAAGATAGTGAACATAGGATAATACATCTATAACAAGCATAAAAATCTTGGATTTCATAATGGGAGTTTAAATAATTAACAAGAATAAATTTCACTAGTATAATTAGGGAGACATATAGGAGGTAAATTCCTATCAAAAAGAGGGTAATGATGCACATGCCTATGTTTCATTTTCCATTTATGTTGATTTGGGAATCTATTTGAGCTTATTTTGAATATGTGAATATCTTGTAGAATAGAATGCATTCATAACCAATGTAGCCAATAGTGGTTGTTTTCTATATATTTTGAAGACCATAACTAGCCATCTATGGGTTTAAAATTATACTTTAATATTTTTAGTGATTTTATAAACATAGGCATTAAATATTTTAACAACCAGACAAGAACTTGAGTTTAAGTTTCCCCATTAGTTTTAATTTGTTGATTCGACAATACATTTTTTTAGGCCCATCCAATATTTCTTGCAAATGCTTGTAAAAATAGTGTCTTTCTATCTCCCATTCAAAAGATACTAAAAATAGAAAATTCTAAAAATAACATGGTTAGTTAACTCTATAGTTTTTTATTTATTTAGTTTTCCTAAATTTACATTTCAACTCATATTTTAAGTTTTGATTTATATATCTAAAAACTTAATTCTACCTCTTAACCCCACTTCTTCCCAATTTTCTCGGAATATTTTTAATATTTAATTTTTTTTGAAGAAAAATGTTGGTTAAGATAAATTGAATAGAAATATTCATCGACATGAAAAGATATACAATTTGTAAATTAAAATTTTGTTCCATATTCATGCCCTAAGAACATTACTGTAGCAAGCAAACAAGTTGTCTTTTAAAAATAATTCTCATGCTTTGAATATATATCATCAATTTGAATTTTTCAATATTTTATTTCAATGAACGCAATATAAATAAAATAGATTAGGCTTATAATTTTTTTTAAATTTGGTTTTTACCATTGGTGAAGAAATGGAGAAAATGAGATAAAATAGTTGTCTAATGACAAAGAAACCAGGGCTAACATTAAATTCTGTCGCACGTAGCTCAAACTAACACTTTGAAATTGAAATGGTTAAATTCAAATATTAATCATTAACTAATTTTTATGGGGTTTTATTGAAATAAATTTATCATCTCGGGTTACATATGCCCTGCTAGAAGGATAATAACCATTTTGAAAGCCAAAAAATTATTGAATTTGTGTGTTGAGGAATTATTCTACAATATGATTAGTGGTAAACAAAGTGATTGATTTGATTTTTAATTTATCTAAAATTACAAAATTTATTTGTTTTTTTACCCCCATAACAATGTATATATCATGAAATACTTAGAATAATTATAATGTGTAAATGTATATGTCAACGTTAATATTAACATTAACACTACCCAATTTATCAAAAACAATTTGAATAATATATATTAACTTTCCAATGGGGTTCAAATTCTTCTAGTAAATAATGTGATTGATTCCTATCATAATTTTTAATTAATGCAATATAATGCCAAAATAAGAGTTATAAATTGGTAGGGATTGAAGAGGTCTAGACTGGCATGAATTTTTAGCACGACAATTCACTTATCATGAATGGTTGAATGAATAAATGAATGTGTGTGTGTGTGTGTGTGTGTGTGTGTGTTTGTGTGTGTGTGTGTGTGTGTGTGTGTGTGTGTGTGTGTGTGTGTGTGTGTGTGTGTGTGTGTGTGTGTGTGTGTGTGTGTGTGTGTGTGGGTGGACCCATACAATCTAAATTATAAACATGGTATGTTACTCAATTTTGAGAATATAAAATGTTACTATCATTCCAATTATGCAGATATCAAAATCATGATGATTAAGAATATTAAATTAAGTAAGCTAAATTTCATTGCTAAGGTGTAGCTATGATAAATGTTTACATTCAATAAGTTTTTTTGAAGTTGTGACCCAGAATGTCATAATCTTAAACTTCACCATCTAGAAACACTTCATTTTCAGAAGAAGTATGTGGAATATTCCATGGGTAGTAGGAGTCTTTCATGTTATTATGCAAAATTTATATTACATTTTATATTTTGGCCTCTATTATTATAGTATTTTTTTTAATGATATCATTTATATTGAATATTATCTTATATTGTTATGTAATTTATATTGACTTGTGGACATGATTATTGTAATTCTCTTTTTGATATATGTTGTGATAAAAGTTATGTTATTATATTTCCATCACATTTGGATTATGGACAAGATTTTTTATGGTTTAATCTATATAGATTCATATGGTTTCCATATATATTTAATGAGTAGTGGATTAGTTTGTGATCCATATATTTATAGTTTTTATTTACTTTTTTTTATATCAATTCTATAGGAATAGGATCCTAGTCACATAAACATAATTTCAAGAGAACAAATTTAACCTGGCATAATGGTCTTACTGTTAAGGTATATAGCCATCTTATTATTATAAAGATTAGCTTACTAAGAATATTAAAAATACTTCTACTTTATTACAAAACTAATCAAATGGAATACCCATAATTACTTATCTCATCAATGTTATTTATGCAAATAAAACTAACTTTATTAAGCGGTGAGTTAGGGATGAGTCTACCTTTTTTCCTACTTACCACATTTCATTATTCTTCATTACCTAAATTATCTAAATCCAAACTCGACATTCCTTTTCCCTCCTTAAGTTTACCTCTAACAACTTCACTCTTATTTATACTTTTACCACTAAAACCAACTAACTCATCGTTATGAGTTGATTTTACCAACTGTATAACCTCATATAAATTATTTTCTATTATCATATCTAAAATTGCACCTTTACGGTGATTATTAAAAACTACCAAATGTTTCACATTAACCTCCTTGCCCCTAGAGGATTCAATATTACACTTTGATTTTTGGCAAGAAATAGAAAGATGACCACCCTAAAAATAATTTCAGCATCTAAATGGAATACCTTAAAAATCTAAGGTTTGCATCAACTTGCTATGAAAGGATATATATAAATGGAATATTCCACATACTTCCCATGGAATATTAAACTTGCATCACCATCTAGAAACACTTCTATCTTGCACTTTCAACTCAATCCTTTTAGGATGATCCTAAGGGATATCTAAACATACCAAAATCTTGGTATATATAAATGTTAATATTAACATTAACATTATGCAATTTATAAAAAATTTAATGAAAAAAACTATATTGACTTTGTAATGGGGGATGAATTCATCTAGTAAAAAAAGTGATTGATTCTTATCAAAAGTTTTAATGTGTATTAATATATATTGATTGATTCTTGTCAAAAGTTTAGAAGTTTTAATTTATGTAATCAAATGCCAAAATAAGGATGATAGAACTATAGGGATTGATGAGGCATGGGCCACCAAGAATTTTTAGCATAACAATACACTTGCTATGAAAGGATATATATAAAAAAAAGCTTATATCTTTTAATGAATAATAAAGTTTTATTTCAATATGATTAAATGTATATTTTAAGGATTAATACTAAATATTATAATATTTATTTGTGCATGCAATAGAAATGGAAAATTCTTGAGAATTGTTTGAAGTCGTAATATAAATATTAGTTTTGTGATAAGTTACATTTTCATTGTAGAGTGTGAGCCCTGAACAATCATTTTCAAGGGAATTATTGTATTTTTTAAATTTTATAGGTACAAAATAATAATTACAACATTTTCTATTCAATAGACAACATATTCAAAGTTGGTGGACTCACAAAATGTAATCATAAACTCAGTAGTTTACTCAATTTAGATTTACAAAATAAGTGGATTTCTCTTTTGAGGAAAATGAGATCTCACTATAATTATAGTTATGGTAGATATCAAAATCATGATTATCAAGCATACTAAATTAATTAAGCTAAATATCTTTTTGAAGGTGTAGCTATGATAAATTTTTACATTCAACAAGGATAAAGATTATTCAATCTAAATTATTTCTATTTTTCTCTTGCCTAGATCCCATTAATTCAAATAAGACAAAATGTTATAGTGAACTTGTTCCTTATCTTGAACACATCAAACCCTATGTTTCCCTTAGGATTTCCTTCTACTTTATTCGGATTACATTTTTTTGTGTTAAGGTTTCATACGTAATTTATGAGCTTCCATCATCATATACTCAAAATCTTAAATTACTTTATTTTTAAATAGGATTTCAAACTCATTTTCATATTAGGTTTTGGACTTGACCTCATTCATAATGGTATAATATTTAAATAAAAAATATCTAACTTTTGAAATCGTCATGGGTTTATCTTAGTTAGACTAATTGGACATAAAACCTATTTTTTTCCAAATATTCTATAGTCATTTTAAAAATTTAGGAATTAATATTACAAGTATTTTAAAAAATAAAAATATAAAATATTTTATCTCAAATTATTTATTTACTTTATTTTAAGATATTCACAAAAAAACTTATTTTGTCTCGTATTAGTCCATATAAATATCTTGGATTGACTTGTTGATTATTTTATGTATTCTATCATAGTTAGAATGGATAAACGTACATTATAATTTCTAATTAAATCTATGATTATTATAATTTGAAGTTTAAATCATAGAATACATAATATATATGGCATATCCATGTAATGAAATAAGTCAAACCCATATTTTATTTAACTAAGCGAATAAATTATTGATTAAGAATCTTTGTATATAATTAGTAAATCATATTAGATAGATATATAATACAAGATCATTCAAATAACTAATA
>JARHVA010004869.1:305000-325000 GCA_037957365.1 Torreya grandis | reverse complement strand
AAGATAAAGATTATACAATCTAAATTATTTATATTTTTATCTTCCCTAGATCCCATTAATTCAAATAAGACAAAATGTTATAGTGAATTTGTTCCTTATCTTTAACACATCAAACCCTATGTTTCCATTAGGATTTCCTTCTACTTTATTAGGATTACTTTTTCTTGTGTTAGCGTTTTAGATCTAATTTCTGAGCTTCCCTTGTCATATATTAAAAATATTAAACTACTCTATTTTTACATAGGATTTCGCACTCATTTTCATTTTACATTTGGCTATATTAGGTTTTGGACTTGACCTCATTCATACGGGTATAATATGTAATTAAAAAAATATATCATTTTTTAAATCCCCATGGGTTTATGTTTGTTAAACTAACTGGACATAAAACCTATTTTTTTCAAAAATTCTATAGTGATTTTTAAAAATTAAAAAATTACTATTAGTAGTATTTAAAAAAGAAAAGAAAGTACACATATTTTTATCTCAGATTATTTGTTTACATTATGTTAATATATTCCAAAAAACATAAAAAATCTCTCTTATTATTCCATACAAATATCTTGGTGTGACTTGTTCATTAGTTTATGTATTGTACCATAGTTAGAATGGATAAACATAGATTATAATTTCTAATTAAATCTATAAATGTTATAATTTGAAGTTTAAATCGTAAAATACATAATATGTATATGTCATAGCCATGTAATGAAATATGTCAAACCCATGTTTAATTTAACTAAGGGAATAAATTATTGATTAAGAATCTTTGTCTATACTTAATAATTCATATTATCTAAATATATAATATAAGATGATTCAAGTGACTAATATACATTAAAAGGAATGTATTACTCATTTTCCCCCATATATATCTCAAAGTCATGCTTTGTATTATCTATCTCATATTATTCACCATTGACTTATATATGAATCCATGGTACATCTTATTATAAGAAGAAGAGGTAGGGTGATATAACATGTCTAATATAATAGTGTTAGTCAAAATATTCATCCTCATTTCCCTCTACCTCACATGAGGCTATGTAACTAACTAAATTTTATGATATAATTAATAAAATTAATAATACTAAAGCCAATATATGTATATAAGAGCCACTCAATAAGTAAAATATCTGAAATTATAATCTATTTGTTACATGAAATCATATAATCTATACTAAATGAAGTAAAACATCTCTATTTTTCATCTTTTATGATTAAATTAAAGAATAAAAAAAGCAGGATATATTTTTAAAATGATGACTTGCCTACTCAACACACTATAAATCATAATCTCCTTTTGATATTTAAATTTAAAGTCTCAAATACCTTATCCAAATATATTTTTACAAAATACCTCATTAATGACTATATGGATCAACTATTACATTAACATCTTTCCTGTCCATACTTTGATATCAATTATATATATAAATACAAGAAAGTTTTAGTGTGATTATATATTGTTATTCAATTGATTTGTTATGTGTTGAAGTTAAGTGAATTAATAATATTATACCATTATATATAGAGGACCTTTATATATATATATATATATATATATATATATATATATATATATATATATATATATATATATATATATATATATATATATATATATATATGGATTACCTATGTGCCAATAAAGATGTAGATAGATGGGGTTATTAGCCTTAAATAAATTAACATGGACTATATTAAGAGCAACAATTTTATAAACATTGGGAGAGATAGGCTCAATTATTTTAGATATCATAATGGACCCCAAAGTATTATCTATTGTGTTCCATTTCATGTTGAAACATATGCATTATAAACTACTATTAGGTAGACCATGGATACATGCAATGAAATTTTAACTATTTAATTTTCATTAGAGGATACATTTTATCCATAAACAAAAGTTTTTTACACATAACATGTAGATAAGTCTTTTAAATATTATAAAGTAATAGAATCTAGAGATGGTTACAGTCCATAATTTGATGCTTTTTAGAGTACTAGAATACCTTCATCATGGATCATAAGACTAGAATAGACACATACATATGAGTTTTGAGTATCAAGAAAGAAAAATGAAGAGGATTCAAATTATAATGAATCAAAATAATAACTAAAAATAAAGGATAGAAAATAAAAAAGGGTATCAAATCTTCCCTTATTAGTCAACTCAGAGGACCTCAATAGGATATATATGGAATAATATGATAGTGATGATGATATATTAGGTCTGGTATTATTTATTTTACCAATGACATCATATACCTCTTCATGGGTGATGATCAACATATCTCCAATGCTTAACTTATGGGACAACATTAAAAAACCATATTATGAAGTAGAAACATGGTTTCATTTTCACGTAGATATACTCATTCCCTGCTTTCTTTCCTTCCAAGAATTTAAATTATTTTAAATATTAAATTACATAAACTAATTACATTATAATATAATATTGGTTTCATGTAATAAAAAAAAATAAAATAGGGACCAGGTATAGGCAAGGTGTGTTGTACACACCACAATATACATTTTCCTTCCATTAACCGCATAAATTTATCCTTTTGTATCAATAGATTAAAGGAATGGGGAGTGGGTAAATCTAGTATTAAATCATTATTTTACATGATAATTCAATCTTATAGACATGAAAAATATACACATGGCTCAACCCTTCATTTCACAAACTCCTTGTATCCATAAAGCTAACATTTGCCATTTCACTGTGTGTAAATCTTTAGCTTATAGTCTGACCCTGATATTAGGATTACCTATATCACATGTATCCCATATTATGTTTAAAATTCGATATATATCTTACACTAAAAATTAAATATCATCCTTAACTCTCTATTATATATGAAATTATTGTCCAAATTAGCATGATAACATTGATGCTTGTGTCCCAAATCTGATTGTATAGTTTGTTCCTTACAATCACTCAAATATGTTAACCTTTTTACATGTATCGGGAATACTATTTTTTTTAATTAACCCTCCTATGTGATTATTTCAAAAGGTGTGGTACAAATTAAATAATAAATCTCACTTATTATTCATCTAGAGTTAACAAGTAAGCACTTATGAAGCTCAAAATTAATCATTTTCATAAATGAGTTCTGCTGACCTATTCTTTCCTATTTACAAATTAATCATATGAGTATTTTTCTTACAGGTTTGAATCATGAAAATAATATACCATGATCAATATGTATTATGTTTTCTGCTATATTACTGCGTTCACATGCATAATCCACATTACATGATTATTCACATAGAATCTAATAGAAGAGGGAGACATACATTAGTAAGGGGCCCTCATTAGAGTATATGGATATGTAAAGTATAACTAATTGATAGGGGGGTGTTTGAGTTCAGTTATACCTCATGTGAGCCCACAAACTTCCATTTTACAAGGTGACATGCCCATGTTTGTTGACCTAGGGTTTCGATGAAAATAATTATATCTAGAACATGTGTACATGATCTCAATTGATAATCTATAAGTAAAAATTATAACCAAAGAAGTGTAATGAGAAATTATAATAAAGTAATTTTATTTTTTTGTAATATATAAGAATTAGTTCCAAGAAAAAAGTGTCAACTCTAATGTCCCTATTTATATGATAGTGTCTAGGTTGGCAAAGAGTTAATTTAAATTTGTTTAGGAATCCAATCCAACACTAATTCTATATTTTGTACACTTGCATATGTTAGATCTATGAATGCATAGTTCAAAAATATAAGTATTATCTCTTCTTCTTATTTAAGAAACAAAATTACTATTTGGCATTGTACTTTATATACTTAGCATGACTCCATAATTCAACATTGTATTATAATGTATTTTGAATATAAATTGCTTAATTATCTTGGTTATAGTATAGCTTAATGCATTTTAATTAGGCTATTCTCCGCACACCCTTAATCGATTATAATAGTTAAATAATAAGGAAACAAGGACTACTAGCGCATATATATATATATATATATATATATATATATATATATAAAACTTAGGTTATCTATTTTAATTTATTAAATATACATTTTTAATTAATTTAAATAGGTGTAAGTGGTATGATTTATTATTTTTTAATCATTGATAAAATAATTAACCATAAGCATTTTGTGTTGTGTCTTATTATTGCATCTTATATCTAATTATTTTGTCACATTCAATAGAAATATATTCTGTCTAGAATCAAGTTTAGTTTAAATAGAATGTTCAAGGAGGGTCTTTATTTTTAACCCCAAGTAATAAATTGTTTCTTATAACTTTCGTAGCTTCTAAATCAATTGTGTTAAGATGTTTATTCTATTGTCCTATATTTGGATATCTAAAACCATATGTGGCATTCTATAATATGCCAATCATACTTGACCTAATGTTAATTTTATTCCCATAATTCTTTTAAACTAATTGTATATATTTCCCAATTTTGCCTCATGTTAATGTAGGGGGATTTTTACTATCACAGTTTTGGGAGGATAGCTTGGATTTAACACCATGATCTTTGGGGTTTAATTTGAAGTTGATTTATATTTTAAAAATAATTATATAGTACACTACGTATTATTATTTAAATATTATTTATCCATACCAAGAATAATTTGATAATTATAATCATTAGTCAACCACACAAATTTTACCTTATATATACGTTTGAAGAAAAACCTCATATGACATCATGGCCTTATTGTTGCCTACTATCTCTCGATTTCTACATTTTCTAGCTTTTATTGCATGTATCATAGACATGAATTACTAGTGGGAAGGTTGGACGTTGGAGACGATTTACGGTCTTTATGCTTCGATAAATATCTGTGTTAGTATGATCGAATCGTAACATTGAACTTTAATGTGAGAAGCACTCCATCGATTTCTACGACGTTAACGAGGGCATGCCCACGAGAATGTCTGAATCGTCCAGTTCCGCCAACCACTGACAGCTTCCTCTGGACCAAAAGAGTTCTAATTACTCCACTCATCTCCACTGTGCTTGCATTCTCAAAGATAACAGACGCAACCAGATGAAAATTAGTACCCCTATGATCTGAATTGGACTCCAAACCTTGAATTCTTCCCAATATATTTGAGTTGTATTCAGGTCCCTGGGTCACAGGGTTGTCTATGACAAATATTGTTCCAAAGGATGACACATTTGAAGATGTTCCATTCACTCCTCCAATTACGCTTACAGTCGCATTTGGTCCTCTCGTGATTTCCTGCACATAGAACACCATGCTCTTTGCTGTGGCATGGAAGGTTTTGCTTGGCGAAGCAGTTATAGAAGAACATATTAGAATGAAGAAGAATGTGAAGAATAAAAAGCATAGTGAAGATTTTGCAACCATTGAATAGACTTTAAAGACACTGCACGAATGTGCCGATAAAGGATGCTGATAATAAGAAAGTTTGTGGGGGGCATATGATATGCAGGAGCTTGAACAGTATAAATAGCAATATAGAGAGACCACTTCTTTTGTAAGAGACTGGACTACTCTGCCGATAACAAATAATGAGATTCAAGTGTTCAGCTATACGTCAATTTAGTGCGTGGAAGTGTTCAGCTGTCTAACATTGAACCGTATAGCTTTAGTCAGAGTCGTTAAAGATTTATTTACTATAATTTTTAATAGTTATCAACGGTGTGTTAATATAATTCAAAAACGTAAATAAGGCCATATGGCCAACAAATCTAGGCTTCGAGGCGCGTGCAAATGAAATTTCTCGAAACTAACAGTTCCAAATCGAAATGGTTAAATTGAAAGAGACTTATCATCCCGGGTCGCGTACGTCCCGCTAGAAGCGTAATAACCGTTTTGAACGAAATAAAATTATTGACCTTGTAAGTGTTGATGAATTAGTCTACGATCTGATGAGCGGTAAACATAGTGATTGATTATGCTTTTATTTTATCTACAATGCGAAAATTAAGTTGATTGATTTATAACCACAACAATGCATATACCACGAAGGACTGAGGATAATTATAATGTGCAATTACATATATAAACGTTAATATTAACATTAACATTACGATGTTTATCAAAATTTTAATCAAAAAAATATACTGACTTTGTAACGGGGATGAATTCTTCTAATAAACAAAGTGATTGATTCTAATCACATGTTTTAATGTGTATTAATATATATTGATTGATTCTTGTTAGAAGTTTAAAACGAGGCGCGTGTAAATGAAATTTCTCGAAACTAACAGTTCGAAATCGAAATGGTTAAATTGAAAGAGACTTTTCATCCCGGGTCGCGTACGTCCCGCTAGAAGCGTAATAACCGTTTTGAACGAAATAAAATTATTGACCTTGTAAGTGTTGATGAATTATTCTACGATCTGATGAGCGGTAAACATAGTGATTGATTTTGCTTTTATTTTATCCACAATGCGAAAATTAAGTTGATTGATTTATAACCACAACAATGCATATACCACGAAGGACTGAGGATAATTATAATGTACAATTACATATATAAACGTTAATATTAACATTAACATTACGAAGTTTATCAAAATTTTAATCAAAAAAATATATTGACTTTGTAACGGGGATGAATTCTTCTAATAAACAAAGTGATTGATTCTAATCACATGTTTTAATGTGTATTAATATATATTGATTGATTCTTGTCAGAAGTTTAAAAGTTTTAATTTATGTAATAGAATGCCAAAATAAGGATGATAGAACTGTAGGGATTGAAGAGGCGTGGACTGCCAAGAATTTTTAGCACAATAATACACACGCTATGAAAGGATAAATATAAAGAAAGAGGCTTATAATTTTTAATGAATAATTAATTTTTCTTTCATTATCGTTAAATATATTGTTTAAGGATTAATATTATAATTTTTGTTTGTGTACGCAATAGAAATGGAATTTTTTTGAGAATTGTTTGAAGTTGTAATAAAAATATTATTTTTATGATAATTTGCATTTTCATTGTAGCGTGTGAGGCTTGAACAATCATTTTCGAGGTAATTATTGTATTGTTCAAATTGTATCGGTACAAAATAATATCTACGACATTTTCTATTCTACAGATAACATATTCAAAGTTGATGGACTCACAAAATGTAATCATAAACTAGGTAGTTTACTCAATTTAGATCTACAAAAGAAGTAGATTTTTCATTTGAGGAAAACGAAATGTCACTATCATTCTAGTTATGGTAGATATCAAAATCATGATGATCAAGCATATTAAATTAATTAAGCTAAATATCTTTTTGAAGGTGTAGCTGTGATAAATTTTTACATTCAACAAAGATAAAGATTATACAATCTAAATTATTTCTATTTTTATCTTGTCTAGATCCCATTAATTCAAATAAGACATAATGTTATAGTGAACTTGTTCCTTATCTTGAACACGTCAAACCCTATGTTTCCCTTAGGATTTACTTCTACTTTATTAGGATTACATTTTCTTGTGTTAGGGTTTCAGACCTAATTTCCAAGCTTCCCTTGTCATATATTCAAAATCTTAAACTACTCTATTTTTACATAGGATTTCAAACTCATTTTCTTATTAGGGTTTACTATATTAGGTTTTGGACTTAACCTCATTCTTATAATTATAATATCCAATTAAAAAATATATCATTTTTGAAATCCTCATAGGTTTATCTTAGTTATACTAATTAAACACAAAACCTATTTTTTTCCAAAAATTATTTAATCATTTTTAAAAATTACCAATTAATATTACTAGTATTTAAAAAAAATGAAAATACACATTTTTTTATCTCAAATTATTTATTTACTTTATGTTAAGATATAAAAAAAAAAAAAAAAAAAAATTGTCTCCTATTATTATTCCATACAAATATCTTGGGTTGACTTGTTCATTTTTTTAAATGTATTTTATCATAGGTAGAATGGATAAACATACATTATAATTTCTAATTAAATTTATGATTGTTAGAATTTGAAGTTTAATCATAGAATGCATAATATATATGTCCTATCCCTGTAATGAAATAAGTCAAACTTATGTTTAATTTAACTAAGGGAATAAATTATTGATTAAGAAACTTTGTATATACTTAATAATTCATATTATCTAAATATATAATAGAAGATGATTCAAGTGACTAATAGATGTTAAAGGGAATGTATTTCTCATTTTCATCCTCCATATATATATCTCAAGGTCATGTTTTGTATTATCGATCTCCTATTATTCACCATAGACTTAAATTCGAATCCATGATACAAGTTATTATAAGAAGAGGAGGTATGGTGCCTTAACATGTCTAATATAATAGCGGTAGTCAAAAGATTCATCCGCATTTCCATCTCCCTCACATGATGCTATGTAACTAACTAAATTTTATGATATAATTGATAAAATTAATAATACTAAATTTAATATATCCATATAAGAGCCACTCAATAAGTAAAATATCTAAAAGTATATTTTATTCGTCACATGCAATGATATAAGGTATACCAAATGAAGTAAAAAATCTTTATTTTTCATATTTTGTGAATAAATTGAAGAATAATAAAAGTAATATATAATTTTAAAATGATGACTTGCCTACTCAACACACTATAAATTAAAATCTCATTTTGATTGTTAAATTTAAAGTCTCAAATACCTTATTGAAACCTATTTTTATAAAATACTTTAGTAATGACTATATGGATCAACTAGTAGATTAAGGTCTTTCCTATCCATACTTTAAAATCAATTTTATATATAAAAATAGTGGAAAATTTAATTGTAATTTTTTATTGTTATTCAATTAATTTGTCATGTGTTGAAGATATATATATATATATAGAAGATCTTTATCTATATATGGATTACCTATGTGCCAATAAAGATGTAGATAGATGGGTTTATTAGCCTTAAATAGATCAACATGAAATATATTAAGAGTAACATTTTTATAAACATTGGGTGAAAATGTGGACTTTATTTAAAATCAGATAAGAACATTAGAGACATTGAAAATATTCTTTGCCAAGAGATAGGCTCAATTACTTTGGATATCATAAATGGCCCCAAGGCACTATTTATTATGTTTTATGTGATGCTAAAACACATGGATTATAAACTACTATTAGGTAGACCATGTATATATGCAATTAAAGTTTAGCTATTTAGTTTTCATTAGAGGATATAGTTTATCCACAAATAGAAGTTTGTATACATATCCTGTAGGTATTAAGTCTTTTAAATATTATAATGTAATAAAATCTAGAGAGGGTTAAAGTGCATAATTTGATAGTTTTTAGTGTACTAGAACACATTCATAATGGATCATAACACTAGAATGGACACATACGTATTAAATTTGAGTATCAAAAAAGAAAAATGAAGATGATCCAAATTAAAATAAATCAAAACAATATATAAAAATAAAAGATATAGAATAATAAAGGGTATTAAATCTTCCCTTATTAGTCAACTTCAGAGGATCTCAATAGGATATGTATGGAATAAGATGATAGTGATGATGATATATTAGGTTTGGTATTGCTTATTTTACTAATGATATCATATTACTCTTCATGGGTGATGATTAACATCTCTCCAATGCTTAAGTTAGGAGACATCATTAAAAAATCATATTATGAAGGGAAAACATGGTTTTATTTACACATAGATATATTCATTCCTTTCTCTCTTTCCTTCCAAGAATTTAAATTATTTTAAATTTTAAATTACAGATATTAATTACATTATAGCATCATATTGATTTCATGTAACAAAAAAATGGAAATAGGGATTTGGTGTAGGAAAGCTCTGTTATACACACCACAATATACATTTTTTTTCCATTAACCTCATAATTTTTATCAATTTGTATTAATAGCTTAAAGGAATGGGGATTGAGGAAAACTAGTATTAAAGCTTTTGTTTACATGATAAATCAGTCTTGTTCACATGGAAAATATACACATGGCTCAACCCTTCATTTCAAGACCTCCTTGTATCTAGAAAGCTAATATTTTCCATTTCACTATGTGTAAATCTTAATCTTATAGTCTGACCCTAATATTAGGATTACCTCTATTGCATGTATCCCATAATATGTTTAAAAGCTGATATATATCTTATACTAGAAATTACATATCATCCTTAACTTTCTATTATGTTTGAAATTATTGTCCAAATTGGCATGATAACATCGATGCTAGTGTCCCCAATTTGATTTTATAGTTTGTTCCTTACAAACAATCAAATATGTTAACCTTTTGACGTATATGGGTCATCCTATTAGTTTTAATTAACCCTCCCATGAGATTATTTAAAAAGTTGTGGTATAAATTAAACAAAAAAACTAACTCATTATTCATCTAGGAGTTACCAAGTAAGCACTTTATGAAGATAAAAATTAATCATTTTTATAAATGAGTTCTACTGAACTATTCTTTCCTATTTACAAATTAGTCATATTAGTATTTGTCTTATAGGTTTCAATCATTCAAATAATATACCATGAGCAATATATGTTATGTTTTGGGTTATATCATTGCATTCACATGCATAATCCATATTACATGATTATTCACATAGAATCTAATAGAAGAGGGAGACATACATAAGTAAGAGGCCCTCGTTAGAGTATATGGATATGTAAAGTAGAACTAATTGATAGAGGGGTGCTTGAGTTCAGTTATAGCTCACATAAGCCCACAAAATTCCATTTTACAATTTGACATGCCCAAGTTTATTGACCTAGATGAAAATAATTATATCTTGAACATGTGCACATGATCCCAATCGATAATCTATAAGTAAAAATAATAACCTGACAAGTGTAATGAGAAATTATAAAAAAAGAAGTTTATTTTTTTATAATATACAATAATTAGTTCCAAGAAAAAGATGTCAACTCTAGTGTCCCTCTTTATATGATAGTGTCTAGCTTGGCAAAGAGTTAATTTATGGATTTTTTGGAATCACATTCAAGAATCATTCTAATTTTTATACACCTACATACCCTAGATCTATGCATGCATCATTCAAAAACATAATTATTATCTCTTTTTCATGTTTAAGAAACATAATTACTATTTGGTATTGTACTTTATATACTTAACATGTCTTCATAATTCAACATTTACCATAATATATTTTGAATATGAATTTCTTAATTATCTTGCTTATAGTACAGCTTAATGCATTTTAATTAGGCTATCCTCCCCACACCCTTAATGGATTATAATGGTTAAGCAGTAGGGAAACAAGAACTAATGCCATATATATATTTAATCCAATAAATAAGACTAAAGCTCAGATTATTTATTTTAATTTATTAAATATATATTTTTAACTTAATTAAATAGGTGTAATTTATATGATTTTTTTTTTTTTTTTTTTTTTATCATTGATAAAATAATTAACCTTAAGTATCCTGTGTTGTGGCTTATTATTGGCACCTTATATGTATTTTTTTATCACATTCAATAGGAATATATTCTGTGTAGACTCAAGTTTTCTTTAAATAGAAAGTTCAGGCAGGGTCTTTATTTTTAACCCCAAATAATAAATTCTTTCTTATAACTTTCGTAGCTTCCATATCAATTGTGTTAAGGTGTTTATTCTATTGTCCTATGTTTGGATATCTAAAACCATCTGTGGCATTCTATAATATGCTAACGATACTTGACCTAATGTTAATTTTATTTCCATAATTCTTCTAAAATGATTGTATATTTTTCCCGATTTCGACTCATGTTAATGTTGGGATTTTTTACTACCACAGTTTTGGGAGGATAGCCTGGATTTAACACAATGATCTTTGGCGTTTAATTTGAAGTTGATTTTTAGTTTAAAAATAATTATATAGTACACTATGTATTATTATTTAAATATTATTTATCCATACCAAGAATAATTATAATCATTAGTCAACCACAAAAATTTTACCTTATATATATATTTAAAGAAAAACCTCATATGATATCAGGCCTTATTGTTGCCTGCCATCTCTCGATTTCTACATTTTATAGCGTTTATTGGATGTATCATAGACATGAATTACTAGTGGGAAGGATGGACGTTGGAGACGATTTACGGTCTTTATGCTTCGATAAATATCTGTGTTAGTATGATCGAATCGTAACATTGAAATTTAATGTGAGAAGCACTCCATCGATTGCTACGACGTTAACGAGGGCATGCCCACGAGAATGTCTGAATCGTCCAGTTCCGCCAACAACTGACAACTTCCTCTGGACTAAAAGACATCTAATCACTCCGCTCATCTCCACTGTGATTCCATTCTCAAAGATAATAGACACAACCAGATGAAAATTAGTACCCCTATGATCTGAATTGGCCTCCAAACCTTGAATTCTTCCCAATAACTTAGGAGTTTTATTCAGGTCCCTGGGTCACAGGGTTGTCTATGACAAATATTGTTCCAAAGGATGACACATTTGAAGATGTTCCTTTCACTCCTCCAATTACGCTTACAGTGGCATTTGGTCCTCGCGTGATTTCCTGCACATAGACCACCATGTTCTATGCTGTGGCATGCAAGGTTTTGCTTGACGAAGCAGTTATAGAAGAACATATTAGAATGAAGAAGAATGTGAAGAATAAAAAGCATAGTGAAGATTTTGCAGCCATTGAAAAGAGTTTAAAGACACTGCACGAATGTGCCGATAAAGGATGCTGATAATAAGAAAGTTTGTGGGGGGCATATGATATGCAGGAGCTTGAACAGTATAAATAGCAATATAGAGAGACTTCTTCTTTTGTAAGAGACTGGACGACTCTGCCGATAAAGAATAATGAGATTGAAGTGTTCAGCTATACGTCAATTTAGTGCGTGGAAGTGTTCAGCTGTCTAACATTGAACCCTATAGTTTTAGTCACAGTCGTTAAAGATTTATTTAATATAATTTTTAATAGTTATCAACGGTGTGTTAATATAATTCAAAAATGTAAATAAGGCGATATGGCCAACAAAACTAGGCTTCGAGGCGCGTGTAAATGAAATTTCTCGAAACTAACAGTTCCAAATCGAAATGGTTAAATTGAAAGAGACTTATCATCCCGGGTCGCGTACGTCCCGCTAGAAGCGTAATAACCGTTTTGAACGAAATAAAATTATTGACCTTGTAAGTGTTGATGAATTAATCTACGATCTGATGAGCGGTAAACATAGTGATTGATTTTGCTTTTATTTTATCCACAATGCGAAAATTAAATTGATTGATTTATAACCACAACAATGCATATACCACGAAGGACTGAGGATAATTGTAATGTGCAATTACATATATAAACGTTAATATTAACGTTAACATTACGAAGTTTATAAAAAATTTAATCAGAAAAATATATTGACTTTGTAACGGGGGATGAATTCTTCTAATGAACAAAGTGATCGATTCTAATCACATGTTTTAATGTGTATTAATATATATTGATTGATTCTTGTCAGAAGTTTCAAAGCTTTAATTTATGTAATAGAATGCCAAAATAAGGATGATAGAACTGTAGGGATTGAAGAGGCGTGGGCTGCCAAGAATTTTTAGCACAGCAATACACATGCTATGAAAGGATATATATAAAGAAAGAGGCCTAAAATTTTTAATGAATAATTAATTTTTCTTTCATTATCATTAAATATATTAAGGATTAATATTAAATATTATAATTTTTGTTTGTGCAAGCAATAGAAATGGAAAATTCTTGAGAATTGTTTGAAGTTGTAATATAAATATTATTTTTATGATAATTTGCATTTTCATTGTAGCAAGTGATCCTTGAACAATCATTTTCGATGGAATTATTGTATTGTTCAAATTGTATCGATACAAAATAATATCTACAACATTTTTTATTCTACAAATAACATATTCAAAGTTGATGGACTCAGAAAGTGTAATCATAAACTTGGTAGTTTACTCAATTTAGATCTAGAAAAGAGGTGAATTTTTCTTTTGAGGAAAATGAAATGTCACTATCATTCTAATTATGATAGATATCAAAATCATGATGATCAAGCATATTAAATTAATTAAGCTAAATATCTTTTTGAAGGTGTAGCTGTGATAAATTTTTACATTCAAAAAAGATAAAGATTATATAGTCTAAATGCTTTCTATTTTTATCTTGCCTAGATCCCATTAATTCAAATAAGACAAAATGTTATAGTAAACTTGTTCCTTATCTTGAACACATCAAACCCTATGTTTCCCTTAAGATTTCCTTCTACTTTATTAGTATTACATTTTCTTGTGTTAAGGTTTCAGACCTAATTTCTGTGCTTCTCTCATCATATATTTAAAAATATTAAACTACTCTATTTTTACATACGATTTCAAACTCGTTTTCATTTTAGGTTTTGGACTTGACCTCATTCATATAGGTATAATATCTAATTAAAAAAAATATCATTTTTGAAATCCTAATGGATTTATCTTGGTTAAACTAATTAGACATAAAACCTATTTTTTTCCAAAAATTCTATAATAATTTTTAAAAATTAGGAATTATTATTATTAGTATTTAAAAAGGAAAAGAAAATACAAATATTTTTGTCTTAGATTATTTGTTTACTTTATCTTAAAATATTCCAAAAAAAGCATCTTTTTCTCCTATTATTCCATAAAAATATCTTGGAGTCACTTGTTCATTCTTTTATGTATTGTATCATAGTTAGAATGGATAAACAAACATTATAATTTCCAATTAAATCTATGACTGTTATAATTTGAAGCTTCAATCATAAAATACATAATATATATGTCATAGCCATGTAATGAAATATGTCAAACCCAGGTTAAATTTAACTAACGGAATAAATTATTGATTAAGAATCTTTGTATATACTTAATAATTCATATTATCTAGCTATATAATAGAAGATGATTCATGTGACTAATAGATGTTAGAAGGAACGTATTACTCATTTTCCTCCTCCATATATAACTCAAGGTCATGCTTTCTATTATCTATCCCCTATTATTCACCATAGACATATATTGGAATCCATGGTACATCTTATTATAAGAAGAGGAGGTAGGGTGACTTAACATGTCTAATATAATAGTGGTAGGCAAAAGATTCATACTCATTGCCCTCTACCTCACATGAGGCTATGTAACTAACTAAAGTTTATGATATAATTGATAAAATTAATAATACTAAAGCTAATATATCTATATACGAGACACTCAATAAGTAAAATATCTAGAAGTATATTCTATTCGTTACATGCAATGATATAAGCTACACCAAATGAAGTAAAACATCTCTATTTTTCATCTTTTATGGTCAAATTGAAGAATAATAAAAGTAGGATAAATTTTTAAAATGATGACTTGGCTACTCAACACATTATAAATCAAAATCTCCTTTTGATCATTAAATTTGAAGTCTGAAATACCTTATTCAAACATATTTTTATAAAATACCTCATTAATGATTATATGGATCAACTAGTACATTAATATCTTTCCTATCCATAATTTGATATCGATTATTATTGGAAAAAAAAAAAAGACAAAAACTTTTTTGTGTAACTATTTTAAGTGAATTAATAATATATATATAGGATCCTTATTTATATATGGATTACCTATGCACCAATAAACATATAGATAGATAGGGTTATTAGCCTTAAATAGATCAACATGGAATATATTAAGAGTAACATTTTTATAAACATTGGGTGTGAATGTGGTTTTTATTTAAAAATCAGATAAGAATATAAGAGACTTTGAAAATATTATTTGCCAAGAGATAGGCTCAATTATTTTAGATATATCTATTGTGTTCCATGTGATTCTAAAACACATGCATTATAAACTACTATTAAGTAGACCATGGATAGATGCAATGAAATTATAACTATATAATTTTCATTAGAAGATACAATTTATCCACAAATAAAAGTTTGTACACATATCATGTATATAAGTCTTTTAAATATAATAAATTAATAGACTATAGAGATGATTACAATCCATAACTTGATGCTTTTTAGTGTACTAGAATAATTTCATCATGGATCATAACACTAGAATGGACACACAGATATGAGTTTTGAGTATCAAGCAAGAAAAATGAAGAAGATTCAAATTAAAATGAATCAAAACAATATCTAAAAATAAATGATTCAGAATAAAAATGGGTATCAAATCTTCCCTTATTAGTCAACTCAGAGGATTTCAATAAGATATATATGAAATAAGATGATAGTAATAATGATATATTAAGATTGGTATTATTTATTTTACCAATGATATCATATGCCTCTTCATGGGTGATTATCAACATATCTCCAATGCTTAAGATAGGGCACAACATTACAAAACCATATTATGAAGGAGAAACATGGTTTGATTTCCACATAGATATACTCATTCCTTGCTTTCTTTCCTTCTAAGAATTTAAACTATTTTAAATTTTAAATTACATACACTAATTACATTATAACATCATCTTGGTTTCATGTAACCAAAAAAAAATTAAAATAGGGACCAGGTATAGGCAAGGTGTGTTGTACACACTATAATATACATTTTCTTTACATTAACCTCATAATTTTATCCTTTTGTATCAATAGATTAAAGGAATGGGGAGTGGGGAAATTTAGTATTAAATCTTGATTTTACATGATAAATTTGTCCTATAGACATGCAAAATATACACATGGCTCAACCCTTCATTTCACGACCTCCTTGTATCCAGAAAGCTAACATTTGCCATTTCACTATGTGTAAATGTTTAGCTTATAATCTGACCCTAATATTAGGATTACATTTATCGCATGTATCCCATATTATGTTTTAAATCTGATATATATCTTACACTAAAAATTACATATCATCATTAACTCTCTCTTATGTATGAAATTATTGTCCAAATTAGCACGATAACATTGACGCTTGTGTCCCAAATATGATTGTATAGTTTGTTCCTTACAATCACTCAAATATGTTAACCTTTTGACATGTATGGGGAATCCTATTTTTTTTAATTAACCATCATATGAGATTATTTCAAAAGGTCTGGTATAAATTAAACATTAAATCTCACTTATTATTCATCTAGGAGTTACCTAGTAAGCACTTATGAAGCTCAAAATTAATCATTTTCATAAATGACTTCTGTTGAGCTATTCTTTCCTATTTACAAATTAGTCATATTAGTATTTATCTTACAGGTTTGTGTCTTTCAAATAATATACCATGATCACTATATGTTAAGTTTTAGGTTATATCACTGCATTCACATGCATAATCCATATTACATGATTATTCACATAGAATCTAATAGAAGAGGCAGACATACATGACTAAGGGGCCCTCATTAGAGTATATGCATGTGTAAAGTATAACTAATTTATAGAGGGGTATTTGAGTTCAGTTATACCTCACATGAGCCCACAAACTTCCATTTTACAAGGTGAGATGCCCATGTTTTTTGACCTAGGGTTTCAATGAAAATAATTATAACTAGAACATGTGTACATGATCCCAATTGATAATCTATAAGTAAAAATTACAACCTAACAAGTGTAATGAGAAAATATAAAAAAGGAAGTGTATTTTTTTATAATATATAAGAATTAGCTCCAACAAAGAAGTGTCAACTTTAGTGTCCCTATTTATATGATAGTGTCTAGGTTGGCAAAGAGTTAATTTATAATTTTTTAGGAATCACATCGAAGCTTGATTCTAATTTTTCTACACCTACACACCTTAGATCTATGCATGCATCATTCAAAAATATAAGTATTATCTCTTCTTCATATTTAAGAAAAAAAATTACTATTTGGCATTTTACTTTATATACATAACATGTCTCCATAATTCAACATTATATCATAATATATTTTTAATATGAATTACTTAATTATCTTGCTTATAGTATAACTTAATTCATTTTAATTAGGCTATCCTCCCCACACCCTTAATCACTTATAATAGTTAAACAGTAGGGAAATAAGAATTATAATTTTATATATTTATTTATATATATATATATATATATATATATATATATATATATATGACTTAAACTTTATTAAATATATATTTTTAATCTAATTAAATAGGTGTAAGTGGTATGATTTATTGTTTCTTTATCACTGATAAAATAATTAACCATAAGTATTTTGTGTTGTGGCTTATTATTGGCACCTTATATCTAGTTATTTTATCACATTCAATAGGTATATATTCTATCTAGAATTAAGTTTATTTTAAATAGAAAGTTCAAGGAGGGTCTCTATTTTTAACCTCAAGTAATAAATTATTTATTATAACTTTACTAGCCTCTATATCAATTGTGCTAAGATGTTTATTCTATTGTCCTATGTTTGGATATCTAAAACCATCTGTGGCATTCTATAATATGCCAATGATACTTGACCTAATGTTAATTTTATTTCCTTAATTCTTTTAAAATGATTGCATATTTTTTCCAATTTTGTTCCATGTTAATTTTGGGTATTTTTTACTATCACTGTTTTGCGAGGATAGCCTGGATTTAACACCACGATCTTTGGGGTTTAATTTGAAGTTGATTATTATTTTAAAAATAATTATATGATACACTATGTATTATTATTTAAACATTATTTATCCATACCAAGAATAATTTGTTAATTATAATCACTAGTCAACCACACAAATTTTACCTTGTATATATGTTTGAAGAAAAACCTCAAATGACATCATGGCCTTATTGTTGCCTACTATCTCTCGATTTCTACATTTTATAGCTTTTATTGGATGTATCATAGACATGAATTACTAGTGGGAAGGTTGAACGTTGGAGACGATTTACGGTCTTTATGCTTCGATAAATATCTGTGTTAGTATGATTGAATCGTAACATTGAACTTTAATGTGAGAAGCACTCCATCGATTGCTACGACGTTAACGAGGGCATGCCCGCCAGAATGTCTGAATCGTCCAGTTCCGCCAACAACTGACAGCTTCCTCTGGACCAAAAGAGTTATAATTACTCCACTCATCTCCACTGTGCTTCCATTCTCAAAGATAACAGATGCAACCACATGAAAATTAGTACCCCTATGATCTGAATTGGCCTCAAAACCTTGAATTCTTCCCAATAACTTGGAGTTGTTTTCAGGTCCCTGTGTTACAGGGTTGTCTATGACAAATATTGTTCCAAAGGATGACACATTTGAAGATGTTCCATTCACCCCTCCAATTACGCCTACAGTCGCATGTGGTCGTCGTGATTTCCTGGACATAGAACACCATGTTCTTTGCTGTGGCATGCAAGGTTTTGCTTGGCGAAGCAGTTATTGAAGAACATATTAGAATGAAGAAGAATTGAAACAATAAAAAGCACAGCGAAGATTTTGCAGACATTGAATAGAGTTTAATGACACTGCACGAATGTGCCGATAAAGGATGCTGATAATAAGGTAGTTTGTGCGGGGCATATGATATGCAGGAGCTTGAACAATATAAATAGCAATACAGAGAGACGACTTCTTTTTAAAGAGACTGGACGACTCTGCCGATAAAGAATAATGAGCTTGAAGTGTTCAGCTATACGTCAATTTAGTGCGTGGAAGTGTTCAGCTAACATTGAACCATATTGTTTTAGTCAGAATCGTTAGAGATTTTTAATAGTTATCAACGGTGTGTTAATATAATTCAAAAACGTAAATAAGGCCATATGGCCAACAAATCTAGGCTTCGAGGCGCGTGCAAATGAAATTTCTCGAAACTAACAGTTCGAAATCGAAATGGTTAAATTGAAAGAGATTTATCATCCCGGGTCGCGTACGTCCCGCTAGAAGCATAACAACCGTTTTGGACGAAAAAAAATTATTGACCTTGTGAGTGTTGATGAATTATTCTACGATCTGATGAGCGGTAAACAAGGTGATTGATTATGCTTTTATTTTATCTTGAATGCGAAAATTAAGTTGATTGATTTTTTACCACAACAATGCATATACCACGAAGGACTGAGGATAATTATAATGTGCAATTACATATAAAAACGT
>JARHVA010004869.1:280000-300000 GCA_037957365.1 Torreya grandis | reverse complement strand
ACAAATTAGTCATATTAGTATTTGTCTTACATGTTTGAAACATTCAAATAATATACCATGATAAATATATGTGAATTTTTAGGCTATATCATTGCATTCACATGCATAATCCATATTACATGATTATTCACATAGAATCTAATAAAAGAGGGAGACATACATAAGAAAGATTCCCTCGTTAGAGTATATGGATATGTAAAGTAGAAATAATTGATAGAGGGGTATTTAAATTCAATTATACCTCACATGAGCCCACAAAATTCCATTTTACAAGGTGACATGCCCATGTTTATTGACTTAGGTGTTCAATGAAAATAATTATATCTAAAACATGTGTACATGATCCCAATTGATAATCTATAAGTAAATATTATAACCTAACAAGTGCAATGACAAATTGTAAAAAAAGAAGTGTATTTTTTTATAATATCTAAGAATTAGTTCCAAGAAAAAAGTGTTAACTCTAGTGTCCCTATATATATGATAGTGTATTTTTTTATAATATATTGAGAATGAGTGTTCTAGCTGTCAATTGTGTTAAGAGAAAAAACTACATATCTAACATCACTTCATTATGATCTCTTACATAGGACCTCATAGGTACTTAGTAATGCAAGACTGTAGTTTTGTCCCTTGAGGTTGTTCTCATTGTGACTTTAAATTTTGGGAGTTATAATTAGTTTAACCTAGATTGGGTCATCACTTATCAATTATCAAGTTAAATTTTAAATAAATAAGTATGATAAGTTATGCCATGTAGTTTCAAAGTATACAATGAAAAGTAGAAGGAAACACTCTTCAAAATTTGTTCTCAATTTACTTCTTGTTTAAATTTTTGCCTGCTTTTACTCAGTTGATGTTGAATGTGACACATTAAAAGATAAAATGGATTAAATTTGTAATTTTATTATATGGGTGGGTGGAAATGATAACCATAATGGGTCTAGGGGGCATGTGAATGAAATGTCTTAATACTCAATATTATTGCATATGATTTTTTTAATCCCAATTTCTCTAGTCATGTGTTTCTATTTCATAAAAATATGATTTCACATCTTTCCTTGACAAGGGTTATGACTATTGGAATCTTATAAAAGTTTAAAATTTCATTTTTCTAATATTCAAGTGGAGGGATTTTAATAAATTAGATTTGGACTAAAATCAATCTCATTTAATTATTCGATTAATGATGCTTACAAAATGTATATTCTAATCAATAAACTGAACATAGTGTAAATCAAGTTTTTTTTGTGTCTTGATGAGGATGATGCAATATTTCCTTCCAAATGTTATATTTTTCAGGAGCTTTAGTAAATTAAGCTGTAGATAGCTTGGGGTCTAGACTTTACCATTTTTAAAGTTGTTTGGAGATGTTATTTTCATTGGTGTTTTCCAAGGTTATTTTATTATAAATTTGTTATATTTTTTTAATTAACCTTAGTTATTAGATTTTTATATATTTTTAGTCATCATTATTTATCTATTTATTTATTTCCTTATTCTTCTTAATTACCAACTTGACCACATATTATTGAAATACTTCGAGTGAGGCCCTTATTAACCAGTAAAAAAATTCAAGTACTCATAAAATGAGATTAAAAAAAAATAAAGGTAAATTAATTATCAAAAACATATTAACCTAATCATATTATTATTTATGATATATCACAAAGGGATCAATAATATCAAGCAACAACTATTTTTTTTCCTTTCTTGATCTAAATTACTATTATCATCATTCTTGATATTTTAAATTGAATTAAAAAATATATGAAAATATGTTCATATATATATATATATATATATATATATATATATATATATTCCTTTGATATAAAATATCTTCCAATAAAAAGTGTCAACTACATTTGTAGTGCATAATACCGAATTATATAATTTAGTCAAAAGGGATTCATAAAATGCAGATTTTAAAAAATATGAAGTTTGTATATTATATAATTTTTTCAAAATATATTTATATAATAATTCAATTCTACCTTTCAACCACACTTCTCTTGTGAAAATATTGTTTATCTTTTTAGGGAGTTTTTTGTTGTCATAAAAAATGCAAAAGTGTCAAAATCAAGAGATTGAGTCATAATCAAAAGTGCGTATTAATATTTTGTCTTGGGTCCATTGTATATATTTTTAAAAAAATCAAAAATATGTTATATAGATGCATTATCAGGTGAACCTAACATCTAGAGTAGTATGTGTTAGTGGGAGAGTTTTATCCTCAAAAATGGCATGGAAGAGTTGATGTTCAAAGCCATATTTACTGAGTGAAGAAGATTCATTTACTAGAGGATAAAGGACATTTATCATCACCTCATGATTTACCTATGATGGGGTCACACCATTGCTATGGTGACAAATTTTTGTGTATTTGTTTTTTATGTTTTGCAGTTTAGTTTTCAATAAAGTGTTGAACATGATTTTCTAGTTTGGTACCTATTAAGAAAGAATGTTGTGGGGAGAAAAAGCACAAAAGTAGCACTTGGTTCTTGGAAAATGGTTTGTGGTAATTTGAGAAATCACCAAAGTGCATTAGAAACCTCTTGCAACCCTCCAAGTTCATGGTTAGTAGAGAGAAGTGTTCTTGACACCTCCAAGTTTTTGGTAATCCTATAAGGAAAAACTAAAGTGTCATTAAGACCTTGAGGACACAAAGATGGCATGCCAACTCATAAAGTGATTAGGCTATGTGAAGATTGTAAATCTTTTTATAGTGTTTGTAATAAATGGGGCATCACTATTAGGAAATATTATGTTTGTAGAAACAATGTAATAAAGGGGGGAATGTTGGTGTAATTTTATTATTAGCATAACCGTTTGATAATCTATTACAATAGATTAGTTATTAGATTGTTAATTAGTTAACATAAAATTTATTTGAGGATAATTTAGGTGGCACTTAGATGCTCTAACAATTACATAATGGTTATGAAATTATAGTTATGTTAACTATTTTTCCATTTTATTTATTCAACCTATGTTTAATAATAATTATCAAAGCATTGAATCATTTTTCTCTCTTAAGTAAACCCTTAATTTATTCTTCTATAAAGCTAAAATAACCTCATTTATTATTTCAAATAGACTAAATATAATGTATTGACATCTTTAAGCTCTTATCTTAGTCCATCTTTACATAGGTCAATTTCCCCATACCTTGTAAGTACTACCAATCAATATGGACTAATCTAGTTGGAAGAAATCCACTGAAAGACACAACTATTTTACAAAATCAAACCCATCCTTAGGGTTATAAAATTATCTTATCATCTTATTAGGATGATAAATTATTTAATTGGAATAATATATATAAAAATCAAGGTCTCATTCATAAGGGAATTGGTGCATATAATATATACATCTATACACTATTGCACACTATGAAAATCTACAATGTTCTTCCTATACAAAAAATTAATCACTATTATTAGTCACAAGACAAGTTTAAAGAACTCAAAATACAAGTCATATATATTATTTTAGAGTATCAAACCAATTATTAATTATATACATATAGTGGAAGTTAAAAATTTTACAATCTCACTAGGTGGGATAACTACATGTGGATTTGCATAATTAAAGTATTACATGATTTTGTACATGAAAATATTTAAATTATCATACAAGGTGATAGGGCCCAACATAACTTATTACACTTTGCACTAATTATTTTAGGTTTATAGCCATCAAAAGAATATTTAGAATTATAAGGCAATGGAGGTTGATTTCTACATCTATATGTATCATTAATATTTGGAATCAAAAACATAGAGAAAGAAAATAAAATTCTAGGTGAACATATATTTACTATTCCATTTTTCCACATAGATTAGTTCTAACCAATAGGTTAGTAGGAACTGATGATATTTACTCAATCCTTAATAACCAACTTAGTGTAGATCATGAATTAGTTCTTGATTGAATCGACCATAGGCATGGTTATCCTTGATTTTAACTTCTAAAGTAGAATAATAGTTAGACATTCAATCATAAAACTTAAGTATCATGACCTCTTTAGTAAATTATATATTTATCATATTCCCTTACAAAATTAGATGAAACAATTTAACACTTTTACATTTAGATGTATGCTTGAATGCCATATATTAATCCAAATACATTTAAAATTTACATTTTAATTACCTTAATCTCACCCATTAATAATTATTTTGGTAAAATATATTAGTGAACCCATACACATATATAATAGCACATAGCCTTTGGTTTTACCTAAGCTCTTAATCCTCTAATGTTTTTTAACTCTAGCCTTATGGTTTTATTTGTAAATCAAAATTTTTATTAAGCTTAAAGGGTGTTTTGAATTTATGGACCCCATATCATAGAACATGAATAAATAGACATGGCCTAGAACGTTGAGATACCACTTTAAGTCTAAAAATCTAATAAAGCAACCCAAAGAACTAAAACCAACAAAAAATTAACTAGAAAAACATTGATCAAGGGATTTTTAAGGATCATACCCTCAAACCTAAAAATGAAACTAGCACCAAAAACTAGACAAAAATAAATAGTATTGGCCAACAATACAAATTAGACAAAAACTACTGTAACCAACTATTTGGCTAAGAGTCTTTCTTTTTATTTTCATATTTAATATTTGATAGACATAATTAATGAATCTGGTTCCTTTTTACCTCTTCCTTTCTTACCTTTAACTAGCTTCTACCCATTCCCCTCTAGATTTGGTAATATGGGGATGGCTAACTCTAAAATAACCTCTAAAATTTGATTAATTAGGTTATATATTAATCCTTCCCCTAAAACTAGGGTAATAACCTTTGAGGATTTGACACTTTTCTCTATGAGATTCAAAATTTGCCACTAAGCTTTGATTATTCTTTTGAAATTATAATTATGGTTTCCCCTTCCCATTGGGATATGTGGCCATAGACTCCCAATCCTTGACTACGTGTTCCACCGATGTTTTTGGAATCTTTTCTAGTTCATCTTCCCTTGAATCTAGATTTTTATCCACTACCATATGTTCTACATCTACATTTATCCACTAATTATTTCTTCTCTTACATTTCATGATATGAAAATCATTTACAAGATGTCCCATGAAGAAACATCTATGACATCTCCCTCATATTATATTAGATAAACCTATGTTCTATTCCTCACAACCAACTCCACTTGAGCTGGGAGTTCTTTAGAAAAATAACATGTGCAAGAAATCAAGTATAAGTAGAATGCCCCTATTCAATAGTCATAGAATCTATATATCAAAAAATTTCAACAACATCTAAAATAGTTTTTAAAACCCACATATTATGAAAATTTAGGGGAATGTTTGGTAATTGGATATAGACAAGTTTTCTATTGAAAAATTTATTAAGTGGGTTAAAATTGGGATACCAAGATTTAAACAATAACCAATGATTATCTCATTCCCATGAATCTTTAAAAACAAGATCTTTATCTATTCTATAATTAAAAATAATAATGAAAATATATTTTCCATAGGAGTGAAGGGTAATTTTTGCATCAATAAGGGTTTGATAATTATCTATAATCCATGTGTAAAGATCCTAAAGAAAAGGCCAAAAACCCTCAAACTTGTAGATCATTCCAAACGTGGATAAGTGTTCTTCGATGCCCATAATCTCTTCAAGAGGTTTGTTTTCAAAATAAATAATGGGATTTATTGTAGTTGGGGATAAATATTTAACCCTTACCTTTCTTAAGGCTGCATCTGTTATGATGTTCATAGGTGATGCTATGTAGAAAATGTCTCCATTACCATGGGATCATATCATCATAGATCCCAGGTCGAGGGCTTAGTTCGGTTGGTTATGTATTTCTGTCATGCTCTACAGGTCAATTGTTTGAATCCCCCCCGACACCCAAGGAACCAGAGGGCATGCCGACTCATCCACACCGTCGGTCACGTTAAAAAGTTTACCCAGTGGGCACCTGGGGGTTTTTTGACAACGGTTTCCCCCCAGTCTAAGTAAAAAGAAATATATCATCATAGATCTCCTATTTTATCTGATAAAAGTGTTTCTCCATTTAATCTCTCTACCATCCAAAGATGAAAACCTTGTATCATCAGAAGAGATTTTGTTAACATGACCCCTACTTTGGCTCTACCTACATCACTTGTTCCATCACTTATAATCACCATCATCAGATAAATAGTCAACTAGATCACATGTTCATATTAGTTAGGGATCATAATGATTAGGACTCATTAAAAAACTTATTTGTTCATATCCCAATATTTTTTAAATAATATTTCTTATTATTATTTAATATTAGACATTAATCATGATTGTGTTAATTTAACATATTAGTTAACACAAGTAATGAAATTAATCTTTTCATATTATTCCTCATGGATTATGTATCTTATTTATATTAGCTAATTAATTAAATGGATAAAAAATATCAAATCAAAAAACACTAATAAGGTTTAAATTACTAATGAATAATCCTAATCCTTCCTCTCATCCTATTTTTGTAACATTGAATGAAAGGTACCTTTTGCTACTACTTAAAAAACAAATACATCTATGGATCCCTTCTTTCTTTCAATTATATATTTTACATCACACCTTATTCACTCTATCAATTAATTTATCATCAATTTTTAGAAATCATGAAAAAAATACTAAAGATCAATAAGATGCCTTTAAAAATGAAAAAATTAGTTGAATATCTTAATATGAACCAACATAAAATTGATTCATTGTTCTATATACTAGTACTATCAATACTATTCCTATTCATATACTATAGTAACCTATGTGACATTCATAAAAATTTTGGGGGTAGTAGGAGAAATTTAATAAATTATCTCTTCCATTCTTATAAATAAAATATTCAACCCTCTTATGATTGCTACAAATATTACATTACCAAAAAAATTTAACAAATATTCCCTTCAGAATAATTTTATATATCTACATGACAATGTATTGTAGCTATATCAAGGTCCATTGAGAGATATTCATTCCATGGATTTACACACTTTGTTCGATAAGTAACAAACCTCTGAGATAGTAGATCACCCTTTACCAATATGATTCATAGTTCCAAATATCCCTTTATATGAAGGTAAAGATGATCTAGAGAAACATAATATATCATTCCATGTAACTTGTTTATACTATGAATACAATGACAAATTACTGATGTAGTTATTTCTTAGAACTTTAAAGAGATATGAATTGAGGTTGTTCTATAATCTCTAGCGCAATTATGTAAGAAAATTCAACCTATTATATGACCAATTGGTATCAAAATGTTTCCATCAACATCGATGTTAAGTTATCCTATGCATAAATTGCTATGTAAATTCAAGGGTCTAATGAACCAATAAATAACTATGTGCTTCAATTCAAAATAATTATAGCCAAAATGAAGCATGTTATGGATAAAACAAGATTACAAGATATACTCAATCACAGTTTGATGGAACCACTCCATGAGGGAATTATATTCAAGGGATTAAAAGTATTTGATAAGTTATGACATATAGTGAGCAAAAGATAAATGAAGTTGATTGTTATGAATAAAATTATGTACATCAACTTCTACAATAGCTTAGATAATGAGGTTTATAATAAAACTAAAATATAATATCAGATGAAGTGATAATAAGAATGGAGTGAAGATTATAGTTAATATAGTTTGATAACATATAAATCAATTATAATTTGTAGATCCACAAAATCATTAGTTTTCATAATTATTGTTACCACCTCATGTGATACCAAAAATATTCTCATGTGTATCATTATCACACTCCATCCCTAAGAGATAGATAGAAGTAGATATATACCAATGAACTATGATTTTAATGCATAAATTTTGAGTATCATTTGATTGGGTAACACTAAATGAATAAATGTTTAAAGATAATAAATAAGGTACAAGATATGATAGATGACAACATTGTCTATTTTCACACTCATAAAGAGGAGTATTGATATTAGAACAATAAAAATTTACAATTCAAGATATTTAGAGATAATTTCCATAAACATGTGTCAAATTAAAACTAAGTAAACTTCAATGGTACTTTATGCATTAAGAATATATCCCCTACCTACAAAATCTGATCATCCACTTAATAATATCATTAATACAATTAGGTATATTCTACCTTTGTGACCCATGATCACATTCAATGATAGTGAAATAATTGATGGTGATTCATTTTTATATGCATTGTTCGTACGAGCCTATAGTGATGAATAGCCTATATATATTATAATGATTCATAATGGTTCAAATGAGAACATTTAATAATAGTACTTATGATATTATGGCTCATATAAGATTACCTTGGTGTGTTTCTAGTTGTTTATTTTAATGATATTTTTATATTCATTAAGAGAAAAAAATAACACTAACGAATTTGAGAATGGTATTAGAATTTATAATAAAGGAAAATGTATATTAAAATGTAAATAATTACAAGTATATACAAAATAATTTCCTATTTTTCCTATTTGTATTTTTAGAAGATAGTTTTGGAATGGATGAAGAAAAGGTTGAGGCAATGATTGAGTTGCCCATTCTAAGAACATCTCATAGATAAGATGTTTCAATGGTTTAGTAAATGTTTACATAAATTTATTTAATAATTTTAGTAGTATTGTCATACCAATAATATATTTCGTAATGATAAAATAATATTTTTGGATAATGGGAAAAATATATAGCTGTCAATATTTGAAGTTAATGTACTCAATTTATTTTTTTAAAATTTATAGTTTTTAATACTATGTTTGAGGTAAACTACAATACTTCACATATACATATTGGTGATATTTTGATTCAAAAATTAAGGCCCATAACATATTTAAATAATAATTTGAATGAGGTAATAAATAAATACTCTACATACGATGTTATATTTTATGCCATTATACTAGACTCAAAGCTAGTTATGCCATGAATTCACACACATTGAATGAAAAACCATGAAACCCTGAGACAATAGCCTACCCTTTAACAATAGGATTCATAACATCGAGTTTACATTTATATGAATTTAAATATGATGCCAAATATCATATTGGATCATTACATGGAACTTGTTTGTATTAGGCATAAAATGACAAATTATTGACAAATTTGTTTCCTATAAGTTTGAAAGAATATTAATTGAAGTGGTTTTATGATCTCCCTCATAATTATGTAATATAATTCAACCAATTAGTATCAAATGTTTCCATCAACATTGATAAGGAGTTATCATATGCATAAACTACTATGTTAAACCAAGGGTCTAATGTAATAATTTTGGTATAGATTTACACACTTGTAGTAGAAAAATGAACCTTGAAATGAAGGTAATAATATTATTTTATTTTATAATATATTCATGATGTGTAATACAATGGAATAATATAGTATATATTTATCTATGAACTTCTTCAAGATATGAGTCAAGGTTAATCTTCAAATGCACAAATCTCTCCAAATATTTCTACTTCCTCATTTATTTTCTCGCATATCTCTATCTATGCGAGTTTTCAACTAAAATAATAACTTATTTTTATCTAAATATTATAATATTACTTACCCATGTAAGTAATAACTCTAATATACCTAAAATTTTCCTCCTTAGTGCTAACATGGGGAAAAATAAAAACATATTTTATTCTCACTACTCTATAAAAATAGTGCATAGATGAGGTAAAACTCCATAAAGTTTCATATTTAACCTCGTAAAGGTGTATTTCTTGAGTTGAATTTCTGGGACCATTTGCATCCCTTTGATTCTTAAACTCTGAATCATATAGAGTCCTAGAGCTCCTAAACTATTCTAGACGACCATCTATGTTGATTTTAACTTGATATATTTTCCTTCCCTAAAATATTATTTCTTTAGAATATGTATCTTTCAAAAATATCAAAAAGTAAAAATGTGAAAAAATATGCCATTAAAACATTGTGTACTCTAATTACTAGTGGCTAGAGAGAGGACCCTAAATGTCCTCCAATCTCATGTGTCCTCCATCATCATGAAAATAAAACTTATCATATCAAGTATTAAAAATTATAAACAATATCATCATTCATTAGTTCTTCCTTGGGTGCTGGTTGATCTTTTGTGATTACATTAGATTTGAATTTTCTCTTAAGTACATCATTATTTCTAATCTCACACTTCAAAGATTCATGTCCTTTTTTTATTGTAGTAATACCATTCCACATCTTCCTTATTCATTTTTGGGTTCTTGCGATTATTTTAATGTACATTACAATTTCTTCTCCATCTCTAATATTTCTCTTTTTGATTCTTCTAAGAGTGATGATATTAAATATTCAAGAGACTAATATGGTATTTGACCAAGTGTGAAAATGAAATTGTTGTATTTTGAAGAACAATTATTCAATGAAATAGCTTTTGCATCTTCTTCATTAACTAGGTATTTGTCTTTTGCTAGCTACCTCATAAGAGATCTAAGATCATTTATATGACTAGACATAATATCTCTTTCACTCTTTTTCAATTTAAATAATCATATCTTTAGAGAGAATTTGTATTAATCAAATTAGAACCAAATAAATTATTCATATTGTCCCAAATTAATATCAATGGTTTTTCTAAATCTACATAGTGTAGTTCAAAATTGGAAAGTTCAAGACCTACGATGGCTTTGGCTTTATCATCTATGATATTCAATTCTATTAATTTATTTTCATTTATGTCTTGAGTTTCTTTCTTGGTGACTATTACACAAAATATTTTGTTCATTATAAAGATTTTTCACTCTAAATACTAAAATACCAACAATTTATTTTTGACAACAATTTGTGGATTCACAAACTCCTTATTTATTTTTAAAAATATAAAGACTATATAAATAAAAATGATACATTATGTTGAAAATATTTAATAAAATATTGATAATAAAAAACTCAAACCTAAAATCAGAATAATTAAATAAATTCCATCTATCATAATGGTGAGTTGATGAAGAACCGAGTTGATACAATGTGTTAGTTTTGATCTAAGTTAACATAGAGAACCAAGGAATTTAAGTTGGTGAATTAACATATAATTTTTCCTATTTTACACTTGGTGAACTTGGAGAGATTCATGGATGTATTGTAACTACTTAAAGATATTCAATACTTAAATTCATAGGATATTCATGCAAAAATTTTGTGGATCAATTCACATCACAATAGATTAAATCACATCTAAGAGAAAATGAATTTTTATTATATAAGTAAATCCATGATTGCATGATGAAAAAATATAATGAAGAGATATTGAAACAAAGTAGTCCTATTTATTTTTAATGGTGCTTGAATATAAATTTGGAAGTCTAAAATCAATCTTATCAGTGATGATAAGACAAAAATGTTTAGGGCACTAATTTTTAGAGATACATGATAATTTTGATGCTAGTAAGACTAATTTATAGAACATCATATTTGAATAATGGGTCGAACACTTTGAAGGACACTAATTTGGACATTTTTTCACTCTGATACTAGGCAATAGTTTTGGTATATATTTACACCCTTGCAATACCAAAATAAATATTTACATCAAGAAAATAATATTCTTCTATTTTATAATATATTTCATATGTCGAATACAATGGATTAATATAATATAAATAACTCTATGAGCTCTTACAAGATAGGAGGGAAGTATTATCATCAAATGCCAAAATCTCACCCAATATTTCTTTCCTCCTTTATTCTCTCACACATTTCTATCTAGATGAGTTATCAACTTACATAATTATTTATTTTTATCTATGTATTACAATATTTTCTCACCCATGTGAGTACTAACACAAATATACCTAACACGATGAACCTAACAATAACAGTGTGATTTAATAATGAAAACTAAGCTAGACAAGATGAACAATGTTATGGATGAAAATTAATGAAAGGATATATTCAACCAAACCTTTATATCACCACCTCATAGGTCAATTATATTCAAGATATTCAAATTATTTAATGAGTTATGCCATATAGTGTGAGAAAAATAAATTAAGTTAATTTATATGAATAAAATTAAGTATACATAAAATCCTAAAAAAAACTTAGATAAAGAGGTTTCAAATAAAATTGAATTATAAGGTTAAACCAAGTGTTAATAATAATGAAGTGAAGATTATAGTTAATGTAGTTTTATAATCTATAAAATTAGTTAAACTTGATAGATCCATGAAAAAGGATGGTTTTCATGATTACCATTACATCCGCATGTAATACTAAAGAAGCTTATCAAGTGTATGTTTATCTCACTCCCTCATCCATAATAGTTGGATATAAGTAGAATTAGACTAAGGAATTATGACTACAATTTATAAATTGAGAGTATCATTAGATTGTGAGGCATTAAATGAATAGATGTTTAAATCTAAGACAAGATATAAATATCTCATAAATGACACCATTAAATGTTTGATCCCTCCCAGATAAGAATCTATATTGATAAAAAGTGGCGACTAAAAATTGGATATCTTTAGTGATCATTTTCATAAACATGTATTAATTTAAAATAAGGACACTTCAAAGGTACTTTATATGTTAAAAATGTAACCTCCACCTATAGCATATGTTCAACACTTTATACAATCATTAGTACACTTAACAATATTATAGCTTAGTCACCCATGATAACATTTAATGACAACAATGTAGTTGATAATGATTCATATTTTTATGAATTATTCATTTAAGCCTACATTCACGAATAACCTTTACATAATGTAATGATTAATGATTGTTAGAGTGAGAACATTGTATAGTGGAACTTATGAGAATGATGAACATAGTGCTCTGAGATTACATTGGTATTGATTTTATGGTTTATTTTGAAGATATTTTTATATTGATTAAGATTAAATATAATCACTAAATTCAATTAAGAATATTATTATTATTATTATTTATCATAAAGGAAAAGCTCTATCAAAATCTAAAGAATTGTAAGCTTATACATTTTTTTTAAAATTATTTTTTAAGAATAGGGTGTTAGAATAGATGAGGAAAAGGTAAAATAATTTATTCAAAGACTTATTCTAAGAATAATATCATAGATAAGATTTTTTAATGGTTTATAAAATGTTTACACAGATTCCATTAAGAAATTTAGTGGTATTATTTCACTAATAATATATTTCTTTAGGGTAAAATATATTTTTGTGGATAAGGGAAATAATAAAAAGATTTCAATAGTTGAATAAAAAGATGATATAAAATGTGTATTAGCATTACCATATTTTAATAGAGTCTTTTACATTGATTGTGATGCTTCGTATGTAGGTGTTGTTGTGTTGAGTCAAGAACTAATTCCCATGGCATATTTTAGTGATAATTTGAATGAGGTAAAATATAATTAATCTACATATGATGGTGAATTTAATTCCACTATACATTCATTTAGACACTAGAGGCTTATCTGGTTCCTAAAGAGTTTATCCTATTTACGCACCACGAGGCCTTGAAATATGTAAACACTCAAATGAAGTAAAATTATAGACAATTAAGGTATGTATATTTATTACAAGAATATACTTTTATTTTTAAATATAAATGAATAAATATGAGGTTTTTATCAAGTGAGTGGCACTATAAACTAATTTTTTGTGTGAAGTAATTAGATTTGAAGATGTTAAGTAATTAGATGATACTAATACAAAAATTTATAATGCAATCAAATAATTTAATAATACATTATTTGAGACATGTAATATTCAAGATAAGTATATTATAAAATATGGTTATTTATTCAAGATAAAATAATTATGCATTATAGTTAAGTGTATGATAGATAATATTGTAATAGATTTACACATTCGTGATTTGAGTGGACACTTTGATGTGAACAAGATAATAGCTGTGGTGGAAGAAAAGTATTTTTGGACAAATATGAAGAGAGAAGTGGCAATATTTCTTTAAATATGTAGGATATTCTAGTTGGATGATGGTCATGCATAAAATAGAGGGTTGTAGATGTCATTACTAGTACCAAAAGGATGGTGGACATATTTGAGTTGGAACTTTATATTGGGATTTACAAATACATAGAGAAGTAATGATCTAATATTTTTATTGTAGATAGGTTTAACAAGGTGGTTCATTTTATTAAATGTAATAAAATGAATAAAACCATTATAGTATTACATTCATGTTTAAAACATGTTGTGAGATTACATTGTATTAAAAAAACCATTATGTAAGGTAGGGATACAAATCAAATAAATCATTGTAGAGTATACAATCTAATTATTAGTTGCATACATATAGCAAAGGAACACAATTTTACAATCACACTAGATGGGATAACTACATGTGGCTTGATATACATCGTCAAAGTATTGGATAGATAAATAGTGTTTAATATACATACAAAGTTATTTTTGGTCAACTCAATTTATTGTACTTTCCCCTATTTTTTTAGCTTTAAATCCCTCAAAAGAATATCTATAATTTCAAGAAAAATGATATTGATTTATATATTTACACGTGTTATTGGGGTCGAGGATAAAAATTTAGAGAAAAAAAATTACAATCACAAGAAAAAATATATTCATTATGCCCTACCTCCATGTAGACTATTAATAACCAATAGGTCAGTATCAACTAATGATATTTACTCGATCCTTCAGAAATAACTCAGAGTAGAATGTGAATCAATTATATGACCAAATGAACCATAGGTGAGATTATCCTTGATTTTAATTCATTAATATAATAAAATTTATATATTCAACTCTAAATTTTAATTATCATCATGTATTTAATACATATTATATTTAGCATATTCCCTTATGAAATTTGAAGAATAAACATCACTATTTTATATTTAAATGTATGCTTGAATGCCATATCAATTTATTTGAATTAAATTTAAACATCTATTTTAATTATATTAATCCCACCCATTAGTAAAACTTATGTTAAGACATATTGAATACCTTATATGCATATCGAATAGTGCATAGCCCTAGGTTTTCCCTTAGGGCTTCATCCTCCCATGGATTTAAATCTATGTCTTAGGGTATTACATCCCAATTATTATTTTTAATATTACTTAATAATACAGTTAGATCATGACCATTTTGTGTGATTATTATTTCTTAACATGAGGAATTAAATTATTATTTTGCCTGTTCTTCTACATCGATATTCTATATTATTAAGATTAATTAAGGAAATGGGTAAGAAATGTCAAATTTAAATACATGAATAAGGATAAAATTTTTAATGCATAATATAAATCCTTCCTCCAATCCTATTTTTAGAACATTAAATCAGAGACACCTTTTGTTAATACTATTTAGACCAAAGTATTGTATGCATCCATTAGTTTTTCCTATCATGGATTGTACAATATTCACTATTCACTCCATCAATAAATTTATCACGACTATTAAGATTGATGAAAAAACTAATAAAGATCAAGAATATGCCTCTAAAATAAAAATATAGTTGAATATATTAATATAAACCACATAAAATCAAAGAAATGTTACTTATAACAAGAAAATAAAAAATTTGCTCAAGATTCAACATAAAGTATCTAGGCCACTAATATAAATATTATTCCTATATCTATGCTTTAGTAACATGTGTTCCACACACCCCAAATTTTGAGGAAGCTTTAGGTGTTCAAAAAATTCCATTTCCCATTCCTAGACAAAAAAAACATTTACCAATCCCATGATAGATACAAATATTCCATTGATAATCTTACATAATGAACATTCCTTGGAGTAAGCTTTTAGAGATCTTCATGGAAAAAATTTATAGATAGATGAAGATGCATCAAGATATAGTTATGCCATGGATTCACACACTTTGATCGATAAGCCATGAACCCCTGATATAGTAGCTTACCCTTTACAAGTAGGATTCATTGCTCCAAGTATCCATTTATACAAAGGTAAAGATGATCCCAAGTAGCATATTAGATGATTCTGTGTAACTTATTTTTACTATGCATAAAATGACAAGCGATTGACCTATTAATTTCCAAGAAATTTTTAGGAATATGAGCTAAGATGATCCTATCATCTCCCTTTTAATTACATAAGATATTTCAACCCATTGGTTGACCAATTGATATCAAATGTTTCCATAGACATTGATGGGGAGTAATCATATATATACATTATTATGTTAAACCATAGGTCCATCGAACCCATCAATAAGTACATGCTTTGACAAAAACTCTAATAGCCATTATGAACAATGTTATGGATAAAAATGGATTAAAATATATATTCAGTCAAACTTTGATATAACCACTCCACGAGTCAGATATATTCTAGAAATTCAAATTATTTGATGAGTTATGCCATATAGTTAGTGACAAAAAAATCGAGTTAATTTATACGAATAAAATTAAGGATACATAAACTCTTAAAAAAAAATATATGAAGATTTTTTATATAAAATTTAATTATAAGGTTAAACCACATGGTAAAAATAATTAAATGATGATTGCAATCAATGTAGCTTCATAACCTATAAACCAAAATTATATGACCTCCAACTAAATCCTCAAAATTTGATCTTTGACTCAATAAATTATTTAATTACTAATGGCATGCTATTGTATTCCAAAGGAGAGATAAAAATTATATAGGGCCACACACAGCTTCTCAGGCTCTAAAATTTTGTAAAACACCCTGTATTTTCTAAAATAAGGATTTGGGACCTTCAAGGGATAGTTTAAGGCCAAAAAACTCAGTTTTTGAATTTGTTCTAGATGCCTAAGGTATATTATGCTTCCCAAGGAAGATGAAAAACAAGGAACCTATTCAAAAAACCTCAATCTAGATTTTCCATTGTCAATAAATGATCAAAAGAATGTTGAATGGCCCTTTCAGATTATGAAAAGACTGACGAAAGATTTTTTTTATTTTTTTCTGATTTTAAGATCATTCAATTAGAATTCCACATGATTATATTGATCAAAAAATTCAACAAAATGACTTTAAGATGCTTGGAAATGATCTAAATTACTTAAACTAGAAATTTTAGGTAGTTGGATAGATATCAAATATCTCAGAGTATTTTCCTAAGTTTTATAACTTTTCTATAAAAAAAAAGTTTTACAACACCCTAAAAAACAAACTATCTCAAATTACAAATAATGTTTCTTTGTCAAGTATAAATATCCCTCAGGCTCTGATACCATGAATAAATTCACGTATACAATTAATATGAATGTACATGATAGATATAGAGTGAATAATAATTAAAAATCATAAAATGGATCAGAGTAACACACTGAACATCATATTTTACAATGGGAAAACCTCAAAGAAGTAAAAATACCATCAAGTGATTTTTCATTAATAGATAAATAATCTTTCCCCAATACAACTCCAACCTCTCACTTCTTCTCTAAATATTCTTAACAAGCCTTTTAATAATTTAAATATCTCACAAAATGTCAGGGTATGTAGTTCACTTCACCATAGGGTTAAAACCCTATTTATAGGTAAATATGAATGGAGGTGACCTTCATGAATAATGGGTCCAACCATCCCAAAAAAATAAGTAGGACCAATAATTAATACCCTGAATGAACCTTTGGTGGTTAATGTCCTGATTAAATATTTTAATAAAAACTTATTAAATAATTAAATAAATATAACATGGTTATTTATTTACACAATATTTCCACCTCATGGTAATAAATATCTTATTTTTATTATTTAACTAATTATAATTATAGGCTAAGGGTTAATATACCACGTACTTATTAAAAATGCTCTAACATTTAATAGATTAAATTAGAAATGAACTAAACTAAAAGAAGTATAATATCTTCTAGATCATATGTTTATAACCATTGAAATAAATATATCATACTTTACAAGTTACATTCATATTTTCCTAATTTGGACACATATTATAGAATCTAAATTATTTCTATTTTTATCGTGTCTTAACCCCATTAATAAAAAAAAAGTTAAAATGTAATATTTTTCCTCAGGTCTTATTTCTAATTTATTAGGATTATTTTTTTTACATTAGGGTTTTAAGCCTAATTTTTAATCTACCCTCATCACATATTCAAAATATTCATTTTATCTCATTTTATAGATGCTTTTACACTCTTTTTCCTACTAGGGTTGAGTCTATTAGGGTTTTGACTTAGCCTCATACATATGTGTATCATATATAATTAAAAAAATAATATTATAGAACTTAGCATGGGCTATCTTAGTTATACAAATTAGATATAAAATCTATTTTATTTCAAAAAAATTTAAGTAGTTTCTAAAATTAGGATTTAATATTGTTATTTTTATTTTTCAAAGAAGGAAAAAGAAAAAAATACTTTTATATCAAACTATGGGTTTAGCTTATCTAAAAATGTTTATTATTTCCCATTAATCCTTACAAATTTATTGGGGTCATTCATTCATTATTTTATGTATTATTTCATAGCTATAATTGATAAGCTTACTTTATACTTTCCAATTTAATCTATGATTATTATAATTTCATGTTTAAATCCTTAAATATGTAATATATTCCATAACCATGAAATGAAATAAGTTAAAATCATATTTAATATTAATAAGGAAAGGAATTATTGATTGAAAATATTTATCTATACTTAGTAACTCCTATCATCTAAATACCTAATATAAACCACTTCAAGTGACTAATATATGTGAGAGGGCATGTATTACTAATTTTCCTCCTCATTCATATAGATGGCAATATCATGATAACTTTTAGTAATCTAAAATTATTAACAATAGACTTATATTGGAGTCCATCATACCTATTTTTACAAAAAAAATAGTTAGGGTAACATAAAACATATGATATAATAGTGGTAGTCAAAATATCCCTCCATATCGACCTTCACCTCTGATGGTGATATATTATTAAATAAAGTGTATGATATCATTGATAAAATTAAGAATACTAAAGTTAATATATCCATGTAAGAGTTAATAAATAAGTAAAATATCTATAAGGATATTCTATTTGTTGTATTCAATGACATATCTAATCCAAATGATGTAAAACGTGCCTATTTTCCATATGTTGTAAATACATTAAAGAAAAATGAAGATATGATATCCTTTGAAAATGAGGGCTTCCCTACTAAACCTAATTTAAATCAAAATCTACTTTTTTCATTCAAGTTAAAGTCTAAAATACATTAGTAAAACATATTTTTATAAACCACCTCATTAATGAATGTATGTCTCAAATGGGAGATTGAGGTCCTCCCTATCCATACTTTGATAAAATTTTATAGAAAAATACTATATGATTTCATGTAATTATTTATAGTTATTAAAGCTATTCCACATGTACTAGATTCAAGAGCATCTATGATAGACAATGGGCACTCCCATGTAATTATATCTCTCTTTGAGTTCATTACAGATCCTTTTATAGTGGACAATTATATATATATATATATATATATATATATATATATATATATATATATATATATATATATATATATATATATATATATATATATATATATATATATATATATATATATATATATATATGTGCCAAGAAATATGTACAAAGATGGGTTAGTTTTACACTAATTGATCATCATGGAATATATTCAAATTAACATTTTAACAAGCATTATGTGACCATATGGACTTTACTCAAATACAAAATAAGGACATAAGAGGCTTTGAAAAAGTTCCTTGCTAAAAGATAGGTTCAATTAATTTTAATATCACAATGGGCCTTAAGACATTATCGATTCTGATTGATGTGATGATGAATCACCTACATTATAAACTACCATAAGTTAAACCATAGATACATGAAATATAATTTTAACCATTTAATTTTCATTAGAGCATAAATATTATTCATAAATAGATGTTTGTACACATATCATGTAGGAAGAAACCTCTTAAATTTTAGAAAGTAATAGACTATATTGATGGATATAGTACATGATTTGATGTTTTAATACTGTACTATAATACCTTAATCATGGATCATAGCTT
>JARHVA010004869.1:272500-275000 GCA_037957365.1 Torreya grandis | reverse complement strand
GATACCGATTACGTTATGAAAAAGCTATTGATATAGCATCACTTCACTGAGATCTCTTACTTAGCTCCTCATAAATTCTAAATAATGTCAGACTATAGTTTTGTCCCTTGAGGTTGTTCTCACCATGAGTTCAAATTTTTAGAGTTATAGTTAGTTTAACCTAGATTGGATTTTCACTTATTACTTATCAAGTTTAACTAATAATGAATAAGTATGATAAGCTAACCCATATGTATTTATAGAGTAGAAAGTAGAAAGAAACACACTTTAAAATCCATTCTCAATTTACTTGCTAAAACGATTTCCCACTTTTAACATGTTGATGTGAAATTTTAACTATTAAAATATAAAATGGTTTATATTTATAATTTTAATAAATGAGTGGGTAGAAATGATAATCATATTAAGTCTTTGGTCATGTGAATTAAATGACTAAGTACTTTCCATTTTTTGCATATTATTTTGTAAGGCCCATTCCTCTACCCATGTGTTTGTATTTCATAAAAATGTGATTTCCCATCTTTCCTTGACATGGGATATGACTATATCATCTTATAAAATTTTATAATTTCACTTTCCCAAAATTAAACTGGGGGGGGGGTTTAACGAAATTTGCTTTGGAATACACTAACTCATTGGATAATTCCATTAACAATGCTTCTAGAATTATATTTGAATAAACAAACTCAAGTTAATAGAAAATAATTTTTTTTACTCGATAAAGATGATGAAAAATTTCCACACAAATGTTATCTTTTTTTAGGATATTATGCAAGGCAATGTTTATATAGATTTGGTTCTAGATTTACTATTTTTAGAGTGGTTTGGAAATTTTATTTTCATTGATATTTTTAAGGTTATTTTATTATAGATCCATTCTATTTTTATAATCAATATTATTTTTTAGATGTCTATAGTATTTTGTTGATAATTTTAATTTTTTTCTTTACTACTAACCTATCCAAAAATAATTAAAATAATTTGGATGAGGCACATATAAACCCTATTGTAAATAGTATAAATTATTGAAATTGTCAAAAAATGATGTAACACATCTAAATATAAATTAATTCCAAAAATAATATTGACCTAATCACATTATTATTTATAATATATCACAAAGGGATAAATAATAAGAAGAAAAAAATAAGTTGCTTCCTCTCTTGATGTCCAAATTGTTGTTATCATCATTTTTTTATGTTTTAAATTGAATTAAAAAAAATTATGTTAATTAAAAAAATACAATAAAAATTATCATCCAGTAAAAACTAAGAAATACACTAGTAGAACATAATACAAAATTATATAATTTAATCATAAAGATTCAAAAATTATATATTTAAATATGTATATGTAAATATTCAATTCTACCTTTTAACCACACTTCTTCTAGATCTTGTAGCAATATTTTATTATTTAAAAATGTTGAAGAGAAAAATTGTTTAAGATAAGTCGAAGATAAATATTTATTGACATGTAATGATATACAATTAGTGAACAAACATGGTGTTCCATATTCATTCCCTAGAACATTATTATAATATGAAAATCAGTTGTGTTTTAAAACTAATTCCATTGCTTTGAATTTAGATCATATCAATTTGAAACTTTCCATAGTTTATACCATTCAATGCAATTATCTATAACTAAAGAAAATAAGGCTTAAGAATTCATAAATTTGATCTTAATCATTGGTGACAACAAGGATAAAATGAGATAAAGTAGTTGTAGTGTGACCAAGCACACATTCTATATCAAAGCTAAATATAACACACTAAAATGGATATGAACTGAACTCAAAGAAGCTAAGTATCATATCATGTAGGTCATCTATTATAGAAATTTAAATAAATATATAATATGCTATTATTTTGATTCATATTTTTTTAAATTGGATAAAGATTATACAATCTAAATTATTTCTATTTTTATCTTGCCTAGATCCCACTAATTCAAATAACACAAAATGCTATAGTGAACTTATTCCTTATCTTGAACAAATCAAACCCTATGTTTCCCTTAGAATTTCCTTCTACTTTATTAGGAATACATTTTATTGTGTTAGGGTTTTAGACCTAATTTCTGAGCTTCCCTCATCTTATATTCAAAATCTTAAATTGCTCTATTTTTACATAGGATTTTATACTCATTTTCATATTAGGGTTTACTATATTAGGTTTTGGACTTAACCTCATTCATATAGGTATAATATCTAATTATAAAATATATCATTTTTGAAATCCTCATGGGTTTATCTTAGTTAGACTAATTAGACATAAAACATTTTTTTTTTCAAAAATTCTATAGTCATTTTAAAAAATTAGGAATTACTATTGTTAGTATTTTTAAAAAAAAGGAAAATAGACATTTTTTAATCTCAGATTGTTTCTTTACTTTATCTTAAGATATTAACAAAAAAAAATAATTTTGTCTCCTATTATTTCATACAAATATCTTGGGGTGACTTGTTCATTCTTTTATGTATTGTATCATATTTAGA
>JARHVA010004869.1:250000-267500 GCA_037957365.1 Torreya grandis | reverse complement strand
GATTATATGGATATGTAAAGTATAAATAATTGATACAGGGGTGTTTGAGTTTAGTTATACCTCACATGAGCCCACAAACTTCCATTCTACAAGGTGACATGCCCAAGTTTGTTGACCTAGGGGTTTGATGAAAATACTGATATCTAGAACATGTGTACATGATCCTAATTGATAATATATAAGTAAAAATTATAGCTTAACAAGTATAATGAGAAATAATAAAGAAGGAAGTGTATTTTTTATAATATATAAGTATCAGTTCCAAGATAAAAGTGTCAACTATAGTGTCCCTATTTATATGATAGTGTATAGGTTGGAAAAGAGTTAATTTATAATTTTTGAGGAATCACATCCAAGCCTCATCCTAATTTTTCTACACTTACATATCATATATCTATGCATGCATCATTCAAAAGTATAAGTATTATCTCTTCTTCATGTTTAATAAATAAAATTATTTTTTGACATTATACTTTATATAATTAACATGTCTCCATAATTCAACATTTTATCATAATATATTTTGAATATGAATTACTTAATTATCTTTCTTATAATATAACTTAATGCATTTTAATTAGTCTATCTTTACACATAGATATACTCATTAATTGCACTCTTTCCTTCCAAGAATTTAATTTACTTTAAATTTTAAATTACATAGACTAATTACATTATAACATCATCTTGGTTTCATGTAATAAAAAAATGGAAATAGGGACCAGGTATAGGCAAGGTGTGTTGTACACATTGCAATATACATTTTCTTTCCATTAACCTTTTAATTTTATCATTTTGTATGAATAGATTAAAGGAATGGGGAGTGTGGGAATTTAGTATTAAATCTTTATTTTACATGATAAATCTATCTTATACACATGTAAAATATACACATGGCTCAGATCCTCATTTCACAACCTCCTTGTATCCAAATAGCTAAAATTTTCCATTTCACTATGTGTAAATGTTTAACTTATAGTCTGAGCTTGATATTAGGATTACTTATATCGAATGTATTCCATATTATGTTTAAATACTAATATATATCTTACACTACAAATTACATATCATATTTAACTCTCTATTATGTATGAAATTATTTTCCAAATTAGCATGATAACATTGATGCTAGTGTCCCAAATTTGATTATATAGTTTATTCCTTAAAAACACTCAAATATGATAACATTTTCACATGTATGGGTCATCCTATTTATTTTAATTAACCCTCCTATCATATTATTTCAAAAGGAGTGGTATAAATTAAACAATAAATCTCACTCATATTCATCTAGGAATTACCAAGTAAGCACATATAAATCTCAAAATTAATCATTTTCATAAATGAGTTTTGCTGACCTAATGTTTCCTATTTACAAATTAGTCATATGAGTATTTTTCTTACATGTTTGAATCATTAAAATAATATACCATGATAAATATATGTTAAAGTTTAGACTATATCATTGCATTCACGTGCATAATCCATATTACATGATTATTCACATAGAATCTAATAGAAGAGGGAGACATACATAAGTAAGAGGCCCTCATTAGAATATATTGATATGTAAAATATAAATAATTGATAGAGGGGTGTTTGAGTTTAGTTATACCTCACACGAGCCCACAAACTTCCATTCTACAAGGTGACATGCCCAAGTTTATTAACCTATGGGTTTGATGAAAATAATGATATCTAAAACATGTGTACATGATCCCAATTGATAATATATAAGTAAAAATTATAACCTAACAAATGTAATGAGAAATAATAATAATAATAATAATAATAATAATAATAATAATAATAATAATAATAATAATAATAATAATAATAATAATAATAATAATAAAGCAAGTGTATTTTTTTTACAATATATAAGAATTAGTTACAAGAAAAAAGTGTCAACTCTAGTATCCCTATTTATATGATAGTATCTAGGTTGGCAAAGAGTTAATTTATAAATTTTGAGGAATCACATCCAAGCGTCATCCTAATTTTTCTACAGCTGCATATCCTAAATCTATGCATGCAAAAATATAAGTATTATCTCTTCTTCATGTTTAAGAAACAAAATTACTATTTGGCATTGTACTTTATATACTTAACATGTCTCTATAATTCAACATTGTATCATAATATATTTTAAATTTGAATTACTTAATTATCTTGCTTATAGTATAACTTAATACATTTTAATTAGGCTATCCTCCCCCTATCATTAATCACTTATAATGGTTAAACAGTAAGGAGACAAGAACTAATAACATTATATATATATATATATATATATATATATATATATATATATATATATATATATATATATATCCAATAAATAGGAATTAAACTTAAGTTATCTATTTTAATTTATTAAATATATTTTTTTAATTTAATTAAATAGGTGTAAGTGGTACGATTTATTATTTTTTACCAATGATAAAATAATTAACCATAAGTATTTTGTGTTGTGGCTTATTATTGGCACCTTATTGGCACCTTATATGTAGTTATTTTATCACATTCAATAGCAATATATTATGTCTAGAATCAGGTTTGGTTTAAATATAAAGTTCAACGATGGTCTTTATTTTTAACCCTAAGTAAAAAAAATCTTTCTTATGACTTACCTAGTTTCTATATCAATTGTGTTATTGTGTTTATTCTATTATCATATGTTTAGACATCTAAAACCATATGTGGCGTCCTATAATATGCCAATGAACTTGACTTATATTAATTTTATTTCCATAATTATTTTAAAATGATTGTATATTTTTCCCAATTTTGCCTCATGTTAATGTTGGGGTTTTTTACTATCACGATTTTAAGAGGATAGCCTAGATTTAACACCATGATCATTGGGGTTTAATTTGAAGTTGATTTTTATTTTAAAAATAATTATATAATACACTATGTATTATTATTTAAATATTATTTATTCAGACCGAGAATAATTTGATAATTATAATCATTAGTCAACCACACGAATTTTACCTTATATATATGTTTGAACAAAAACCTCATATGACATCATGGCCTTATTGTTGCCCAGCATCTCTCGATTTATACATTTTATAGCTTTTATTGGATGTATTATAGACATGAATTACTCTATTTCATTTTAAGTCATTTGCATGAGATATTTATAGTGATTTATTAATATTTAAAACCTATTTTCCAAAGGTTATCAAGATTGTTTCTTCAATGATGGTTTTAGTATTTTAGCTTTTATTGAACATGTATTGGATAATGAAAACTTAATGAGAAAATTGATTACAAGTTTGACATGCATCGTAGAGTGATGGTATACGTTTATGAACATATCCTATAAATATTATAGATGTTAATTATTTGATTCTTGGAGATCCTCCTTATTAACATAAACTAATTAATTCTCAAATATCCTTCTGACGCATTTTTTTAACTTGAAATAAATTTGTTAATGTTGAAAACATGAATGTGGAGATTACCTTGACTATTTGACTAGTGCCAACCATTGAAATTCAATGTGTGAATATTAGAATTGTTAATTAATTTTATGGAGAATGAGTGTTCTAGCTACCGATTGTGTTAAGAGCAAAAATATAGATCTAGAATGTCTTCATTGTGATCTCTTGCTTGGGACCTCATTGCTACTTAGTAATGCAAGACTGTAGTTTTGTCCATTGAGGTGGTTCTCAACGTTAGTGCAAATTTTGGGAGTTATAGTTGGTTTAACCTAGATTGGGTTATCACTTATAAATTATCAAGTTAAATTTTAAATCAAGAAGTATGATAAGTTAACCCGTCTAGTTGTAGAGTATACAATGAAAAGTAAAAGGGAACCCTCTTTAAAATCCGTTCTCAATTTACTTCTTTTTTAAATTGTTGCCCGCTTTTACTCTGTTGATATTGAATGTGAAAGATTAAAAGATAAAACGGATTGCCTTTGTAATTTTGTTATATGGGTGGGTGGAAATGATAACCATAATGAGTCTGGGGGGCATGTGAATGAAATGCCTGAATACTTGCTATTGTTGCATACGATTTTGTAAACCCCATTTCTCTAGTCATGTGTCTATATTTCATAAAAACGTGATTTGGCATCTTTCCTTGACATGGGTTATGACTATTGGAATCTTCTAAAAGTTTATAATTTTATTTTTCCAATATTGAAGTGGACGGTTTTTAATAAAATGGCTTTGGACTACACTAAAGCTCATCGGATTATTCGATTAAAGATGCTTACATTTTTATTTTCGAATCAACAAACTGAACATAGTGAAAATCAAGTATGTTTGTTTTTTTTTTCCTCGACGAGGATGATGAAATACTTCCTTCCAAATGTTGTTTGTTTCAGGAGCTTCAGTAAATCAATGTTTAGATAGCTTGCGGTCTGGACTTTACCCCTTTTTAAGTGGTTTGAAAATGTTATTTTCATTGGTGTCTTTCCAAGGTTATTTTATTATAGATTTGCTGTATTTTTTAAGTAACCTTATTTTTTAGACGTTTATATCTTTTAGTCATCAATATTTATTTATTTCCTTATTCTTCTTAAATATCAACCGGACCATGTATTTTTGAAATACTTCGGGTGACACACTTATGAACCAGTATAAAAAATTGAAGTCCTCATAAAACAATATAACAAACCTAAATCTAAATTAATTCTCAAAAAATTATTAACCTAATCATATTATTATTTATGATATATCACAAAAGGATCAATAATATGAAGCAACAACTAATTTTTTTGCTTTCTTAATTTAAATTATTGTTATCGTCATTTTGATGTTTTAAATTAAATTAAAAAAAATATGAAATTATGTTTATATATAAAAAGAAAGACTCCTATGATAGAAAGTATCTTCCATTGAAAACTGTCAAATACATTTGTAGCGCATAATACCAAATTACATAATTTAGTCAAAAAGGATTCGTAAAAATCGGATTTCGAAAAATATGAAGTCTCTATGTTATTTTTAAATTTGTAAAAATATGTATATATAAAAATTCAAATCTACCTTTTAACCACTCTTCTTGTGGATGTTGTGGGAATATTTTTAATACTTGAAAATATTGAAGAGAAACGTTGCTTAAGATAATTTGAAGAGAAATATTCATCGAGATTAAAAGATATACAATAAGTAAATAAACATGGTGTTCCATAATCATGCCCCGAGAACATTATTATAGTAAGCAAATAAGTTGTGTCTTAAAACTGATTCCCTTGCTTTGAATTTATATCATATCAAATTGAATTTTTCCATAGTTTATCCCAATCAACGCAATTATCTGTAAGTAGAACAAAAGAGGCTTAAGAATTCATAAATTCCGTCTTTATCATCGGTGAAGAAAAGGAGAAAATGAGATAAAGCAGTTGTCGAGTGACAAAGAAACCCTGGCTAACATTAAATTCTGTCATTGCGAGTGGGAAGGTTGGACGTTGGAGACGATTTACGGTCTTTATGCTTCGATAAATATCTGTGTTAGTATGATCGAATCGTAACATTGAACTTTAATGTGAGAAGCACTCCATCGATTGCTACGACGTTAACGAGGACATGCCCACGAGAAAGTCTGAATCGTCCAATTCCGCCAACCACTGACAGCTTCCTCTGGACCAAAAGAGTTCTAATTACTCCACTCATCTCCACTGTGCTTCCATTCTCAAAGATAACAGACGCAACCAGATGAAAATTAGTACCCCTATGATCTGAATTGGCCTCCAAACCTTGAATTCTTACCAATAACTTGGAGTTGAATGCAGGTCCCTGGGTCACAGGGTTGAATATGACAAATAGTGTTCCAAAGGATGACACATTTGAAGATGTTCCATTCACTCCTGCAATTACACTTACAGTCGCATTGGGTCCTCTCGTGATTTCCTGCACATAGAACACCATGTTCTTTGCTGTGGCATGCAATGTTTTGCTGTGGGCAGTTATAGAAGAACATATTAGAATGAAGAATGTGAAGAATGAAAAGCACAGTGAAGATTTTGCAGCCATTGAATAGAGTTGAAAGACACTGCACGAATCTGCGGATAAAGGATGTTGATAATAAGAAAGTGTGGGGGGCATATGATATGGAGGAGCTTGAACAATATAAAATAGCAATATAGAGAGACGATAATTTCATAGTTTTCAACGGTGTGTTAATATAATTCAAAAATTTAAATAATGCCATATAGCCACCAAATCTAGGCTTCGAGGCGCGTGTAAATGAAATTTCTCGAAACTAACAGTTCGAAATCGAAATGGTTAAACTGAAAGAGATTTATCATTCCGGGTCGCGTACGTCCCGCTAGAAGGATAACAACCGTTTTGAACGAAACAAAATTATTGACCTTGTAAGTGTTGATGGATTATTCTACGATCTGATGAGCGGTAAACATAGTGATTGATCATGCTTTTATTTTATCTACAATGCGAAAATTAAGTTGATTGATTTTTTACCACAACAATGCATATACCACGAAGGACTGAGGATAATTATAATGTGCAATTGCATATATAAACGTTAATATTAACATTAACATTACGCAGTTTATCAAAATTTTAATGAAAAAAACATATTGACTTTGTAACGGGAGACGAATTCTTCCAGTAAACAAAGTGATTGATTCTTATCACAAGTTTTAATGTGTATTAATATATATTATTTGATTCTTTTCAGAAGTTTAAAAGTTTTAATTTATGTAATAGAATTCCAAAATAAGGATGATAGAACTGTAGGGATTGAAGAGGCGTGGGCTGCCAAGAATTTTTAGCACAGAAATACACTTGCTATGAAAGGATATATATAAAGAAAGAAGCTTATAATTTTTAATGAATAATTAATTTTCCTTTCATTATCATTAAATGTATTCTTTAAGGATTAATACTAAATATTATAATATTTGTTTGTGCAGGTAATTGAAATGGAAAATTTTTGAGAATTGTTTGAAGTTGTAATATAAATATTGTTTTTATGATAAATTGCATTTTCATTGTAGCGTGTGAGCAATGAACAATCAGTTTCAAGTGAATTATTGTATTGTTCAAATTCTATTGTTAAAAACTAATATCTACAACATTTTCTTTTCTACAGATAACATATTCCAAGTTGATGGACTCACAAAATGTAATCATAAACTCGGTAGTTTACTCAATTTAGATCTACAAAAGAAGCGTATTTTCTTTTTGAGGAAAATGAAATGTCACTATCATTCTAATTATGGTAGATATCAAAATCATGATAATCAAGCATGTTAAATTAACTAAGCTAAATATCTTTTAGAAGGTGTAGATGTGATAATTTTTTACATTCAACAAGTTTTTTGGAGTTGTGACCAAGAATGTCATAATCTTAAACTTCATCATCTACAAACAGTTCATTTTTAAAAGTTATAAGCTAAATATTCAATAGGTAGTAGGAATATTTTATGTTGTGATGCCAACTCCATATTCCATTTTATATTTTGGCCTATATTATTATAGTATTTTTGTTTTACTCATATCACTTTTATTTAATCTCATCTCATATTGTTATCTAATTTGTATTGACTTTTGGAGATGATTTTTGAAAATTCTCTTTTTTTTATGTTGTGATAAAAGTTATGTTATTATATTGCCATCACATGTGGATTATGGATATGAATGTCAAGACTTAATCCATATAGATTCATATGGTTACCATAAATATTTAATGAGTAATGGATTATTGTGTGATCAATAGATTTTTAGTGGTTCTTTATTACTGTGTGTTATTGACAAGATTGTATGCTTCATATATTTCAATAGTTGGAAATTCATATATTATATGTGATTCATTACAATGAATCTAATCTTGTATATGGTTTTCTTTTTTGTTATGTACCCTTGGCTAGTATGATGAGGATTTGAACATATAATTTATATTTTGCATGTGGGTTTAGGTACTAAAATATGGTCTTTAGTACTTAAAAATAACAAGCATGACACACTCTTCCTACACATGACTTGAGTACTAAAAAAAGGTCCTATGATGCCATCCTCTCTCACTTACATGATCTCATATGAGTAAATACTTAATGTATCTTCTATACACCTACAACTACCTCATTTTCTATTTCAAAGAAACTAAATATAAAGCATTGATGTGTTTAAGCTCCTAGTTTAGTCTACCTTTACATAGGTCAATTCCCCCATACCTTGTAAGTACTACCAATCAATATGGACTAATCTAGCTAGAAGGAATCCACTCAAAGATACAACTATTTTAAAAAATCAAACCCATCCTTAGGGTTTAGGACATTATCTTCGCATCTTGGTGGCATGATAAATTACTCAATTGGAATATTATATATAAAAATTAAGGTCTCATTCAAAAAGGAATTGGTGCATATCTTATATACATCTATACACTATGAAAATCTACCATGTTCTTCCCATACTAAAAATTGTTCACTATGAGTAGTCACAGGCCAAGTTTAAAGAACTCAAAATACATATAAAATCTATTATTGTAGAGTATTAAAGCTAATTATTAATTACATACATATAGTGAAGGTTAACAATTTTATAATGTCACTTGGTGGGATAACTACATGTGGATTTGCACCCTTCCTTTGAGAGAAAACTCCATTGGTTTTCATTGATAAAAATCAAACCTGTAAAAATGTATTTATATAGCTAGTCATATATCCAGAAAAAACTATAATCGATAGTTTAGAGAATTCTATTATCCTCTAATAATATTTGGATTAGCATGATCCTTTGAATGAGTCAAGCATCCTTGAATAGTCCAAAAAATAATGTAATAATTATGCTATGCTATCATTCACCCTATACATTATTTTTACAAATGCACTCCCTAAACTATTCAAATATCACCTTTCAAATGGATTTGGTGAGTATATCTACTATTTGTGTATCTATAGGGCAGTACTGGAGCTAGATATGGTGGTTTAAAACTTGATCTTGAATATAGTGACATTCAACCTCTATATGTTTTATTCTTTCATGATAAACTGGATTCTTCACAAGATTTAACACACATTAATTGTCATAATGAATGATAGGTGGATACTTTTCAATATAGCATGTATTAGCTAGTATGTGACGTAACCATATCACCCAACACATGGCTCCACATGTGACATAATACTCTACCTCAGTGGATGAGAGAGGAATAATAGTTTACTTCTTATTGATCCATGAGATTGGTCCAAATCTGAGATGAAATATGTATCTTAATGTTGAATTTTTATCATCAATAAATCTGATGTAGTATGAGTCAGTGTATCCCTGTAAGAAGCATTGACTATTCTTCTTGTATTTTAGACCATATTCAAGTGTGCCTCAGACATATCTCAAAACATGATTTTATATAACCCAGTGACATTTCTTTAGTTCTTACATAAATTTGGAGAGATAGCTCATAGAAAAACATATATCTAGTCTAGTATAGGTCAAGTAGATGAGACTCCCAACAGGCTATCTATAAATATTTTCATTTACTTGAGGTGAGTCTTAGAATCAAGAGAGTTGTAAACTTTTCTCCATTCATGTTGAAATTGGCTTACAATCTAGCATTCTATACTTTTCCAGGAGTATATTGGATTATTTTATCTGGGAGATAAAAATGTGATTCAATTTCTACCATATCTCCAAGCTAAGATAGTAATGCAGTAGCCCCAAATTGATCATGTCAAAGGATCTTTTGATGTCATTCTTCATAATAACAACCTAATCTTCTGAAGTTCTAGTGATCATAAGATCATCCATATATAGAATAAAAATGACAATTTATGTTCCTCCCTTCTTTATATATAAATTAGAATCAAAGGGACTATAAGTAAAACCATGCTATAAAAGGTGATCATCTATTTTGGAGTACCATGCCCTAGGAGCTTTTTCTAATCCATAAAATGATTTGATGAGATGATATACCTTTTTATGATGTTTTTCATCAATAAATCCTTCTAGTTGGGTTATGTATACTCCTTTCTGATCACCATTAGGAAAAGCACTTTTGACATCTATTTACTAAATTCACCTATTTTTTGCTACCAATGCATAAACAACTCTGATTGTGTTGATCTTTCTAGTAGGTGCAAAGGTCTCTTCATAGTCAATGGCTTCTTTTTTAGCATATATTTTTACTAAAAATCATGCTTTATGTTTTTTATTAGATCTATATAACTTTTGGTTTATTTTAAAAACCCATTTTTAGCCTATGGGTTTCTTTCCTATAGGTAGATCAACCAATTCCCTAGTCTAATTCTTCATGAGTAAGTCATACATAGAATTTATTGTGTTATTCCATTATGGTTGATTTAAAGTGTCATGAGCACTATCAAGTTCATAATTATAAATAATTGTACTCATGAGTGTAAAATTGAGCTCGTGTCTTTTCTAAATCCTCATTCTTGCTCTAGATGAATGAGGGTCTCTACTGGTACCTAATACCCACTTCATAAGAGAAGTTTGTTTCTATTGTGAAGAACTACTTACTGGATGTGAAGAACTATCTTGTGGATGTTATAAATCCCTAAGATCAACATATAGTTCCCCTTGCAATAGTTATTCTTGGTGAGAAGACTCCTCATCGTCTGACTCAGGAAATAATCCATGACAGGTGGTCATTGTTGATACACTATTTTGCATCTCAAAGGATGACTCATCAAATACCACATCTTTGCTTTCATAAATTTTCCTCAACTCAAGATCCTTGAGATGATATGCCTTTGAGGTAGTAATATATCCTAATAAAATGCATGGGAGTGTTTAGGACTCATGTTTCTTCCTCTTTTGTACTGGCACATGCATGTATTTAGTGTAACCAAATACTTGTAAATCAAAAATAGAAGGATTTTTACCATTCCATACCTCTTCAAGCATTTTGTCCTCCAAAAGTTTTGTTAGTGCCCCATTAAGAAGATACACAACTATCTAAACTACTTCTACCCAATAGCATTTCTCCAACTTTGCTATTGATAGCATGTAGTGAGCCATTTCCATCATGGTATGATTGTGTCATTCAACAATGTCATTCTATTGGGGCATGTAAGGAGTAGTCAAATTTTATTTCATTACTTATTGGTTCAAGAATGAAAATAATTTATTTGATGTAAATTCCCTCCTTCGATCTGAGTGGAGATAAAGTAGAGGTTGGCCAGTATCCTTCACAACCTATTGATAGAAGACCTAAAAAAGATGAAGAGCCTCATTCTTCTTTTTTAAGAAGAATACCCACATCTTTTGGGAGTAGTCATCCATTAACAATTGGAAGTACTTGTATCTAGAGAATGAAGGGGGTAATGGTCCATTTAGATTAGTATGAACAAACTCTAAATGCTTATTGGCATGAAAAGAGCTATCTTTGAATGGATCCCTATGTCATTTACCTATAAGGCACTCAGGGCATATGGGCAAGGAACTGGATAAATTTGGAAGTCCATGCACTATCCCTCTATAACTTAGCAATTATAAAGATCCAACTGATAAATGTCCATAATGGTAGTGCCATAAGTTAGTGGATTCTAATATTGAGGTAGATAAATCTACTGTAGAAGATGAAACTACATAAAAAGTAAACATCTTATCTTTTATAAAAGATTTTGTAAGAACTTTACCTTTTCATGAAATCAAGGAGATTTTGATTCCATTTTTGATAAGAAATCCCACCTTCACTTGATGATTCAAGAGCTAAGTGACTGATAAGATATTAGATGTCAATCTAGGAATATATAGTATAGTACCTTTTTAAGTATACATTTTCATGTTCTAAAGGAAATAATAACATGACATATTCTCACTATGACATAATCCTTATCATCAGTGATCCTAACTTCATCTCCAATGGGTTCATTTATCAGTAGATCAAACAACTTCTTATTGCCTGTCATGTGATTAGTGATACCTAAGTCAGCCAACTAGATATTCCTCATTAGCTGTGAAGTTTGGGAGACTAGTACTACATTTTTGTCTTCACCATTTGTCACCTCATCTGATTCATCTTGTTGGGTAGTGAGATGTCCCTTCTACTTCCATTGGTGGGGACATATTTTTAAATTTTGCGTATCGGTGTACCTTGATGTGTTTGGCTTGCTAGTAGATCTTTTATTTTGGCTATTATACTATTAGTTGTCTATGTCATGAGTGTTGGTGTGGAAAATGTGACACACCTCTTCAAATTCTATGACTAATGATGAGACAATTATTATTTTTGTTATTTTTCTAGTGGTTTTTTTTAGAGATCCTTTGCATGATTTCTAACTTTATTGTTGCTTATTTTCAAAGCTTTATCTTTAGACTCATCTTGAGCTAAGTTGATTAATTCTTCATACTATAATAGATTCATAATCTCTTCAGCTGATACTTTTTATTTAGTGACGTTTAGTGTAATGAAAAACACTCATAGTTGAGAAGGGAGTGCTAGCAAGGTGATGGGGACCAATGTTTGGTTGTCTATTATTTCTTTGAGACCTAAAAACTCTACTTGTAGCTTAGCTACTCATAATAATTCTTATACTTTTTCATCAGAATCCATAGTGAATGTATAAATTTTTTATTGTAGATGAAGTATCTTCATCTAATACTTTTATTCATATATTATTTCTTATCTGTCCCATGTTGTCTTTACATTATCAGCATCCCTGATATGTAGTTACACATCATCGATGATGCTTAGCATGATTAGCATTAGGGCCTTAGCATTAGCTTGTTCATACTCTATGAGTACATTAGGATCAGTGGGAACTCATGTGGTTCCTATCATGATGGCCCATAGTCTTTCAAATTGAAGGATTGTATGCATCTTTATTTTCCATGTAGTGTAATTTTTCCCTTTAAGTAGTTAGGCATCTGATAATATCAATTTGGGAGTAGGTATTTTTTTAACAAATAAATTATTTTATTGATTTTAAAATAAAAACTAAAAGTCTTACTAGTGAGAAAAATAGGCTCAAAGATGAGAATGATAGTTACATGCTGAGAGATGACATCACTTTTAGGGTCATTCTACCTCATCTATATAATTAGCTTCATATTTATTATTGAGTTTCTCATGAATTCCTTTTATTTGGAAATGTGTATCAAATAGGAAATAATCTAGAAGGTCTTGTCAAGCATGCTTATCTAATTGATGATTGCTAATATCATGAAGAGCTTATAATAGGGAAAAATAAAAATCAATGCTCTCCTAATGGTTTGCCATGGTCTGTGATCTTTCAACATTCATGGCTTAAATTCCTTTTAATAGACATATGCTTTTTACAATCATAACAAAAGAATAAACACCTAATTCTCCATCTTCAGGTTTGGCCTTACTAATAGACACCTTCATCTGTGGCTCCTTTTAGGACTATGTAGGAGATGACATCTCGTTATATTATTGTATAAGTCTAATTATTGCTACTATCACCTTTCCATGATAGGCTATGTTTTATTTTTTGTACATTTTCATTTTCTCCTATGTTTTGTCGATGTTGGACTTCTACAAACTCTTATTTTATTATGATGCTTTTGTAAATCCCCTTATGTCAACTTTTGCTTTTGATCTTCATGCTTCTCTATAAAAAAATCTAAATTTAGTTGTTACACATCTTCTATTCAAAAAATTGCTTATCTTTCAACTATGTCTATAAGATAAATAAAAGACCATGTCTTCACTTGCATCACCTCCTTCTATCTACCATGATGCTACTATCCTCTACATTTAGGGTGAACCCTATCTTCAACTACTATGATCTGAAACTACTCCTTTATATTGTCTCTCTTTATCAAGGTAGTATAACCTTCTACTATCAGCTTTGATACTAAAATTGAGAGAAAATTCAATTAATTTTCATTGATAAAGAATAGACTAATACAAATAGGTTTATATAACTAGTCATATATCTAGAAAAATCTATAATCAATAGTCTGGAGAATTCTATTATCCTCTTATAATATTAGGATTAGCATGATCTTTTGGATGAGTTGAACATCCTCAAATAGTCCAAAAAATAATGTAATAATTATACTATGCTATCGTCCTTAAATTATTACATGGTTTTTACATAAAAAGAGTTAAATCATCATACAAGGGTGCTAGGGTTCAACATAACTCATTACACTTTCCACTAATTTTATTAGGTTTAAATCCATCAAAAGAATATTTAAAATTCTAAGGCAATGGAGGCTTATTTTTATAACTATGTGTATCATCAATATTTGGATTAAAAAACATAGAGAAAGCAAATACAATTTTAGGTGAACATATATTAACGATGCCCTTGTTCAACATAGGTTAGTCCCAACCAAAAAGTCAATATCAAATGATGATATTGACTCAATCCTTAAGAACTTAATTAGTGTAGATCATGAATTAGTTCAAAAATGAATGGACCATAGGCATGGTTATCCTTGATGTTCACTTCTAGAAGAGAATCATAGTTAGACATTCAATCATAAAACTTAAATATCATGACCTATTTAGTAAATTATATATTTATCATATTCCCTTACCAAATTAGATGAATCAATATCACACTTTTACATTTAGATGTAAGTGTAAATTTCATATATTGATGAAAATACATTTAAATTTTATATTTTTATTTCCTTAATCTAATCCATTAATAATTTTTTTGGTAAAATATATTGGTGAACCCAAATACATATAATAGCACATAGCCTTAGGTCTTACGTAAGGGATTAATCCTCCTACAGTTTTAAACTTTAGCCTTAGGATTTTATTCTTAAACCATATTTTATTATTAAGGTTAAAGGGTGTTTTTTAAAACTAGGGACCCCATATCATAAAACACATAAATAAATAGGGCCTAAATGTTGATATAACACTTTAAGTCTATAAATCCAACAAAGCAAGACAAAGAAATAAAATCAACCCAAAATCAGCCGAAAAAACACCAATCAAGGTATTTTTAAGGATCATAACCTCAAACCTAAAAATAAAACTAGCACCAAGAACTAGACAAAAATAACAATAGTGTCCAACAAGCTAGATAAGACAAAAATTATTGTAACCAGCTATTTTTATGAGAGTCTCCCTTTTCAAATTTCTAATTCAGATTTGAGAGATATAATTAATGAATCTGATTCCTTTTTACCTCTTCCTTTCTTCCCATTAAATATTTTATACCCATTTCCCTCCTCTAGATTTGTTAATATCAGGATGGATAACTCCAAAGTAGCCTCTAAAATTTGAGTAATTAGGATATATATTAATCCTTCCCCTAAAATTGGTTAAGAACCTTTAAGGATTTGATAATTTTCTTAGTGAGAGTTTTGAAATCTACCATTAAGATCTGATTATTGTTTTATAATTATAATTATGGTTTACCATTCCCATTGGGATATGTGGCCATAGACTCCCAATCCTTGACTATGTGTTTCACTATTTTTTTTTGGAATCTTTTCTAGTTCATCTTACATTGAATGTAGATTTCCATCCACTATCATATGTTCTACATCTACATCTATCAAAAAATTATTTATTCTCTTACATTTCATTATATGATAATATTTCACAAGATGTCCCATGAAGAAACATCTATGAAATTTAAATGAGAGACTCTCACAATATATTGGGTAAACCCATGTTTTATTCCTCATAACTACCTCCACTTGAGCTAGGATTTCTTAGGTGAGATCAAAATATGTAGCAAATTATGTATAAGTAGAATGCCCTTATTCAATAGTTGTATAATTTAGCTACCAAAAGTTTCCAATAACATCCCCAATAGTTTTTAAAACCCTCAGATTGCAAAAATTTAGGGGAATGTTTGGCAATTGCATCTAGATAAAATTTTTGTTGAAAAATTTATTAAGTGGGTTAAAATTGGGATGGTAAGATTTAAAAAACAAACAATGATTATCCCATTCAAATAAATGTTCAAAAACAATATCTTTGTCTATTATAAAATTAAAAATAATAATGAAAATACCTTTTGTATAGGGGTGAAGGGTAATTTTTCTATCAACACAGGTTTACAAATTATCAATAATCCATGTGCAAACATCTTGAATAAAAGGCTAAAACCCCTCAAACTTGTAGATCTTTCCAAACATAGATAATTTTTATTTCAGGCTCATAATCTCTTCAAGAATTTTTTTTTCAAAAGTAATAATGGGAATTACTATAGTTGGGGATAAATATTTTACCATTTCATTTCTTGAGGTTCCATCTATTATGAAGTACCTAGGTGAGGCTATGTATAAAATGCATCCATTACCATGGGATCACATCTCCTTAGATCACCTATTTTATCTAGTAGAAGTGTTGCTCCATTTAGTCTCTCTACCATCTGAAGATAAAAACCTTGTATCATTGAAAGTGATTTTGTTAAGGTGACTCCTACTCTAGTTCTAGTTCCATCACTTGCTCCATCACTTGTAATCACCATCATCACCATATTAATATTCATCACCATCATCAGATAAATAGTCACCTATATCACTTGCTCATAGCAATTAGGGCTCATAATGATTAGGACTCATAAAATAACTTATTTGTTCATATCACAAATATTTTTAAAATAAAATTTATTATTATTATTATTATTATTATTATTATTATTATTATTATTATTATTATTATTATTATTATTATTATTATTATTATTATTATTATTATTATTATTAATATTATTATTATTAGACATTAATCATGACCATATTGATTGAAATTATTAGTTAACATAAGTAATGAAATTACTCTTTTCATATTATTCTTCATGGATTGTGTATCTTATTTAGATTAGCTAATGAAGTAAATGGGTAAAAATATCAAATCAAAAAACACTAATAAGGGTTAAATTACTAATGAATAAACCCAATCCTTCCTCTAATCCTATTTTTACAACATCCAATTAAAGGTATATTTTTTTACCACTTTAAACAAAAGACTTCCGTAAATCCCTTACTTCTTCCAATTGTATTTTTTACAACACACCTTATTCACTCTATCAATGGATTTAACATGAACATTGAAACTCATGAAAAAAAAACTAAAGATCAACAAAATGCCTTTGAAAATGAATAATTTAGTTGAATATCTTAATATGAACCTGTATAAAATTTATTCAATGTTAAATATACCACTGCTATCGGTACTATTCCTATTCACATACTCTAGTAACCTATGTGACATCCAAAAAAAAGTTGGGGGTATCATGAGAACTTCAATAAATTATCTCTCCCATTCATATGAATAAAATATTCACCCCTCTGATGATGGTTACAAATATTCCCTTGAGAAGAATTTTATAAATCTACATGCCAAGGTATTACAACTAGATCAAGGTGCATTAAGAGATATTCATGCCATGGATTTACATACTTTACTCAATAAGTAATGAATGCCTCTAATATTAGATCACCCTTTACCAATAGGATTCATAGTTCTAAATATTCCTTTATATGAAGGTAAATATGATCCAGAGAAACATACTAGATAATTCCATGTAACTTGTTTGTACTATGCATGCAATGACAAACTATTCATCAAGTTATTTCCTATAACTTTGAAGAGATATTAATTCAGG
>JARHVA010004869.1:230000-247500 GCA_037957365.1 Torreya grandis | reverse complement strand
TATATATACATATATATATATATATATATATATATATATATATACATATACATATACATATACATATATATACATATACATATACATGTGTGTGTGTGTGTGTGTGTGTGTGTGTGTGTGTGTGTGTGTGTGTGTGTGTGTGTGATAGTAGATGCCAATATTATGATATGTCTTGATGAAGAAAGACACCAAATCATAAATGACATTGATATTAGAAAGCAATGTGATGAGATTTGAAGTAAAAAAAGAAGCCACCTTGACTTTGACATGATTTATGGATACCTTGATTTATATAATTAGATTTGAACACTAGTGAAATAGCCTCAAAAAACTCTTCCATTGGCACCTACAAGATGTTTTTTAATATCGCCTAAGAACTTCCCCCTTCAAATGCTATCTCTAGAATAAAACTTTAGCCATATATAGTAGGAGTGGTTAGTGTAATTTTAACTCCAAGGTCCATCATAAACGCAACAACACCTAAAGAAGACATGCCATAAACCAAGTGGAGAGCTATAGGAAAATAAAAACACTATTTATCTTAGGGAAAATATGCAATATCAAGGTTATTAAGGGTGATCAAATGATATCATGGAAACATCTTGAGGTATACATGTCACATGATTACCATCAATAGAGATAATAAATAGACATCAATTATATTTATGTGGAAATCATCACTGTAGGACTAATCATTATGATTGATTATAGTGAAGGATTTAGTATAAGATTAGACCCATCTACTAAAAATGTTGATAAACATTGCAACAACTCCACTAGACTGTCAATATGCCAATACTTCCCATGTTTGTATTTTTTTATAAAAAGTAAAATAAAAGGAAAGAAGATAAAATTAAAATTCTAAATTGATAGATATAAGGGATGAAAAATCCACCTAGGTTTCTCATAAATTATCTACTTGACTCATTTTGAATTGATCAATACCATATTACATTGGATTGTAAGTTCAATCCTATTGACAAGTCCCTGAGCCTCTACATTATTATTAGTACCATCAATAATTTTTTTGGGCATTCTTCTTATCAAAGATCTTCTATAATCATGGATAATACAAGTAGCTCCTAAATCCCCTAGATTTCCTCTGAAAGCCCCATCACAATTTAACTTAAACTACCATACTAAGGGAGGAATCAAAGAGCACTTACCCTATCCTACTTTTTTCCAATAATTACAGTTAAACCATTAATGGGGATGTTGATTGAAAATTACCACCTTACATAAGCCTAAAATTATCAAGTTATAACAATATGAAGAGAGTAATTTTAATGAAATTATCACTTAACATAAGCCTAAAATTACCAATAAATAATCCCAATCCTTCCTCTGATCCTATTTTGTAACATATAATTCATGTTACCTTTTGTTATGACATTAAATAAAATACTTTCATAGATCCTTTATTTTTTTCAATTTTAGATTTTACAATAGACACTATTCACTCTATTGATGGATTTATCATGAATATTGAAACTGATGAAAAAACTACTAAAGATCAACATCATGCCTTGGAAGAATAAAAATTTAGTTGAATATCTTAAAATGAACTCACATAAAATCACTTCAATATTATATATACCACTACTATCGGTACTATTCCCATGCCTCTACTCTAGTAACCTATATGACATCCACTAAATATTTGGGGGTAGTATGAAGACTTCAATAAATTCTCTTTTCCATTCCTACATATAAAAATTTCACTCCTTCTTTTATGGTTACAAATATTCCATTACCAAACATATTTAATTAAAATTCCCTTAAGAAGGATGTGATATATCTACATGCCAAGGTGTTGTAGCTAAATCGATGTGCATCAAGAGATATTCATTACATAGATTCACACACTTTTATTGATAAGCTATGAACCCCTGAGATAACATATCATCCTTTACCAATAGGATTCATAGCTCCAAATATCCATTTATTCGAAGGTAAATATGACCCAGAGCAACATATTAGATCATTTCATGTAACTTATATTTACTATTCATATAATGACAAACTATTGACCAAGTTATTTACAAGAACTTTGAATAAATATGAATTAAGACTTTTTTATGATCTCCCACTTAAATATATAAGAGGATTCAAACCATTAAATGACCAATTACTATTATATTATTTCCATCAACATCAATGATGAGTTATCTTATGCATAAATTGCTAAGTTAAATCAGGGGTTTATTGAACTAATCAATAACTATGTTCTTTGATTCAAACTTATTCTAGCCAAAATGATCAGTGTTATTGATAAAATAAGATTAAAATATATACTCAATCAAAGTTTGATAACACCACTCCATGAGTGAATTATACTAAAGAGATTATAGTTATTTGATTAGTTATGACATATAGTGATCAACAAATAGATCAAGTTGATTGTTATTAATAAAATGAAGTATACATCAAATTCTATAACAATTTAGATAATGAGGATTAAAATAAAACTAAAGTATAATGTCAAACCAAGTGATAACAAGAATGAAGTGAAGATGTTAGTCAATGTAGTTTTATAACATATAAGTCAATTACAATTGACAGATCCATCAAATGGGTAGTTTTTATGATTATAGTTTACCTCCTAATGTGTTACCAAAGAATATTCTCAAGTGTATCGTTATCACACTCCTTCATCCATAAGATCTAGATCAAAGTAGACTTATACTAATGAAATATGATTGTAATTCATAAATTATGAATATCATTAGATTGTGAAACACTAAATGAATAAATGTTTAAAGCTAATAAATAAGGTACAAGATCTTATAGATGATAACAATATCTAGTTTTTTACTCCTAAAGAGGAATATTGATTGCAAAGCAATGAAAATTGATAATTCAAGATATTTAGTGATAATTTTAGTAAAGATGTGTTAAATTGAAACTTAGGACACTTCAATAGTGCTTTATGAAAAAAAAATGTATCCACCACCTACAACATATGATCATCCACTTGATATTATTAATAATATGCTTAGGTATATTCTACCTTAGTGACCCATGATCATAATCAATGATAGTGAAATAATCTATGATGATTCATATTTTGATGTGTTATATGTATCAACCTAAAATGATGAATAACCTTTACATAGTATAATGATTCATAATGGTTCAAGTGAGAACATTTCACAATGCACTTATGAGAATTATGAACATAGTGGTACATGATTACCTTGGTAAGTTTTTTTGTTATTTATGTTTCCACCACCTACAACATATGATCATCCACTTGATACTATCAATAATACGCTTAGGCATATTTTACCTTAGAAACCGATGATCAAAATAAAAGAAAGTGAAATAATTGATGATGATTCATATTTTTATGCATTGTCAGTATGAGCCTACAATGATTAAATAACCTTTACATAGTATAATGACTTATAATTGTTCAAGTTAGAACATTGGACAATGAACTTATGAAAATTATGAACATAGTGGTACATGATTACCTTGGTACATTTTTGGTCATTTATGTTAATGATATTTTTATGCTAAATAAAATAAATAAATAACACTAAGGAATTTTTGAAAGGTAATATAATTTATAAGAAAGAAAAATCTATATTAGAGTATAAACAACGAGGGAAATAACATATTATTAAAGATTTTAGAAAACACCATAATTTTATAAAACCCTTTCAAATAAATTAGAGGAAGCATAACTTTAACAAAATAATCACAACCAATGCTTTGTATATAGAAGAGGAAAAAATGAAGTAATTAACATACTCAATGAGAGTGTAGACTGAAGAGAAGGTTTTGATAGTAGTAGAGGCATTTAGCTCTGGTGGAGTGGGGCACAAATAAACTAAGGTAGAAGGGTGTGAATACTCAAACAGACAAGTGGGTGAGGTTGATGAAGTAAAGGATAAAGGAGGAATAGGTGTTAGGGTAAATATAGTAGATCATGAGGAAAAAAAACTAGGAAAAATTGAGGTAGGGGAAGGCATAATTATAATGTTTGAGATCAAGTCTTATCTCCCTTTAAGTATATTGAATCATGTCTTGATTCCCTAGAATATTTTTTAGGGATAAACAAGTTGGGTCTAAATAATGGACTATCAAAAAGAGGATCCACTCATAAGGAGAGATAATTTGGAGCTTCAATATGAGGAGAATGGATTTTTTTTAATTCATTAGTCTATTTATACTGCATTAATAGCTCTAACCCATTCCATACCTATGGTTATTTTTGTAAAGAAGCTATTCCGAAGACACATCCTAGTTTAGATCCAATTCTTGTTTCTAAAAGTTAGATTCCTTAGAAAAAATCCCTGAGAAGGAAATAGTTGATGTAGAGGGTTATAAAAAGAATTGAGAAGTAGATTTTTCCTAGAAAAAAATTCTTAGGATGCCTTACCTAGGTGACGTTCCCTTAATTTTCTTTGAATTTTTGCCTATTCTAAATATAGGGGACATAGACTTTTAGTGGTGAGTTTAAAAAGGGGAATTAAATCTTTGATTGGTAGATGTTTTATGAAATTACCATCTTGAAATTTGTTTTATTAATGGATGGAAATATTATGACCTTCTTTTAAAACCCCTTCCATCTCTATTCTATCAAACAATTTCTTTTTTTTCAGATTCAATTTATGGAAGATAGAGATTGTGTATGGATGAATGGGCATTTGTTTGTGGGTAAATATGGCTTGATTTTTTTCCCATGAGATCTATTATTTGATTGATGTTATTTATTTATTATGGAATCTCCAATATGGGTAAGATTCTATAATCTTCCCTTAGCCTTGCGTGATCCTAGTCTTTTGAAACAATTAATGAGTAAACTAGGAGTCTTTATTAAAATTAATAATTCAATTAAATCAAATCTAAATTTTGTTAGATCATGTGTCACGGTATATTTATCTAAGCCTTTACATCATTATGTCAAAATCTCGTCCTCCCATAAATTGTGGTCTCAATGTTTTAATTTTAAATGTCTTTTGTTTAGATGATTCAAATGCAATAAAATTGATCATAAGATTTCCTCTTGTCCTGAGAAGAATTTTATATATGGGTAAATAACATACTAGAATGTAATATCAGAGATGATAAGGATAAATCCATCATAATAATTTCACTTTCTAATTTTGAACTACACAATGTAGATTTAAAAAAGCCTTCCATATAAATTTGGAAGAATATAAATAAGTTGTTTGGTGCTAAAGTGATGAATGACAAGTTATCTCTAAAGATACACTTATTAAAATTAAAAATGAGTCAAGGAGTTTTTATCTCTAATCGTATAAATGATATCATATCTCTTATGAGGTAGGTAGTAGAAGTCAAATCCATAGTTGATGAAGAAGATGCAAAATCTATTTTGTTGAATAATTTTCTTCAAAATACAATAATGTTGTTCTGACTCTTGGTTAAATTCCATCTCAATCTCTTAAAGATGTGAATGCATCATTATTAGGAGAATAAAAAAGAGTGTTATCATAAGATGAAGAAGAAACTATGATTTGCTCAAAATATAATCATAAGAACCATAAAAATAATAAGGAATATGAGGAATGTTATTATAGTAATAAAAAAAGCATAAACATCATGTAATTATAAAATAAGAGATAATGACGTACTTAAGAGAAAACTCAAATCTAGTGAAGTTAATGTAATGAAAAAAGGTGACCCAATAACTAAGGAAGAACCAATGAATGATGACATTGATTATAATTTTGAATACTATTTATAATAAGTTTCATCTATAGGAGGATGAATGACACGTGATGTTGGAGGACATTAAGCATCCTCTCTCTAACCACTAGCATTGAGGCTACACCATGTTTTAGTGACATTTTTTTCCTATTTTTACTTTTTAATGTTTTCATACTTCTATTCTATGCTCAATAAACCCCTACAACATCATTTATGAAATAGAATATTCCAAAAAAAACACTTTTTGATGGAAGGAAAAGATATCAAGGCAAACTCGACATCGATGGAGGTCTAGGTAGTTTAGGAGCTCTAGGAATCTAGAGGATTTATACTTTAGAAACCCAAGAGATGGGAATCATCTAATAAATTTTAGTTTGATAACTACACCATTATGAGGATAAAAAGGCAACTTTATGGAGTCGTACCTAGTATATGAAGTGTTTTTAAAGAGTAGTAATAGCAGAATATGTTTTTGTTTGAACCCATGTTAGCACTAACGGGGGAAATGTTAGGTATATTTGTGTTAGTAATAACATGGGTGAGTAAATATTATAATAGTAAGATAAAAATTAATAATTTTGTTAGTTGATAACTCACATAGATAGAGATATGTAAGAGAATAAATAAAGAAGGATAAATCATGGGAGAGATTTATGCATTTTAATATTACCCTTGACTCTTATTGTGAAGGAGCTCAGAGGGATATTTATATTGTATTACTCCATTTCATTATATATCCCATATATATTATCAAATAAAACTATATTATTTATTTTATGTAAATCTATGTTTTTAATTGTAAGTGTGTAAATAGAGAATTATTACATTCTACCCTTCGTTAGCATAGTAATTTATGCATAGGATAACTACTCATTGATGTTGATGAAAACATTTGATAGTAATTTATCATGGAATTGCTTATATTGTCCTACATAATTAAGATGGAAGTCATAGAACCATCTTAATTCATAATCCTTCAGAATTATAGGAAATTAATTGGTTAATAGTTTGTCATTTATGCATAGTACAAACAAGTTCCATGGAATGATCCAATATGCTACTCGGGATCATCTTTAGATTCATAAAATGGATACTTGGTTTTATGAATCTTATTGCTAAAGGGTAAGCTACTATCTTAGGGGTTCATGATTTATTGATCAAAGTGTGTTAAATCATGGCATAAGTAGCTCTCATTGTAATTACAATGTCATAAACATCAACATGGTATCTAGAGTATATATTTATTACCTAATTTAAATCACAATTGAAATATATAATGGGCCTTTCTTATTGAATCAACATAACACTAATACCCATATCCAAAGGATTTCAGTCTACCCCATAAACATTTTTAACAAATTAAATGTTATATATAGAAATAAAAGAGAATAAAAAAGTCTTTTTGAGATTCAACATCAAGTATCTAGGATGCTACTATAAGTACTACTCATATGCCTATGCTCTAGTAACCTATGTGGCATCCACCCCAAATTTAGAAGAAGTATTAGGGATTCAAAAAATTATATGAAGCATTATAGTCTACCCCATACACATTTGTAACCAAATAAATGTTATATATGGCAATAGAAGAGAATAAAAAGTCTTCTTGAGATTCAACATCAAGCATCTAGGATGCTACTATAAGTATTATTTCTATGCTTATGCTCCAGTAACCTTTGAGGAATACACCCCAAATTAGATGAAGTATTTGGCATTCCACAAATTATATTTCCCATAACTATAGAACAAAATTTACCTATACCTTGATAGATAAAAATATTCTATTGATAATCTTACTGAATGAGTATTCTGTTGAGTGAGTTTTTATAGCTCTACATGCCAAGATGTTGTAGTTAGATGAAGGTGTATCAAAATATATTTATTCAATGTATTTTAAGACTTTGATTGATAAGCCATTAATCCTTGAAATATTTTCTTAAACATTTATCAATAGGATTCATTTCTCCAAGCATCCATTTATACAATGGCAAAGATGATCCCAAATTAAAAAAAGCTGAAAAAAATATTTGATAGGAATGTCACTCCAAAAAAAATCCAAGAAGGTGATATAGTTATACTTTGGGACATTAAGCATGAGCAGAAGGGAAAGCATGACAAGTTTTATTCCTTGTTGATGGGTCCCTATTCCATTCACTATTAGATTTGGGAGCATACTTTTTTTTGAGATATTTAGATGATGAAATACTTGAACTATCGTTCAATGGCAAAAATTTAAAACACTTTCTTGATCAAGTCTTTAACATGTGTACCATATTTTATAGTGTTTTATTTATTTTTATTTATTTTTTATTAACCCTATGATTTGGGCCTTATTTGTACAATTTCCTTTCATATTTTTTGTTGTGTGTTCATTTCTAGATCCTCTTAATCTATTTTTATTAGTCTATAATATTTTTTTGAGCCTTCATAGATATTTCTTGAATGTTGCTATCTCTTGACTCTGTAGCACAATCAATGGCCACTTGGTCTTTTTTTATGTGTTTCTTTGCATACCTTCAAGGGATATGCATCCTAGAGTGGACGCCAGTGTTAGTGCCATAAATTACACTAAATTAATTAGGCCCTTATCAAGTTTAAATGACTATGTCCATATCCTAACTTCCATTTCTAAGTATTCCTTTTGAAGGTCAAGTTTAACTAAAAATTAGCTAAGTTCTAATATGGTCTTTGCTTGGTGAATGTGTTTTTGCCTCAGACTTTTTTGGGATTTTTAGCATGAACAAAATGATAAATGAAAATAGGTCTTTAGGTTATTTGTCTCAGATAAAAGGTCTAAAGACTTATTTCTATTGCATATTTTATCTTCTACAAAAGGTCCAAAGGAATTCAATATCTTTTTTTACATCTAACTAAGTGTTTCACAAAAAATCCAAAGGGTAATTTATTTTAAACATTTTTTCCATGATAAAAAGTTTGAATAAAACTTTCCTTTCAGGTATTTTTTCCACATGAAAAATTGTTAAAAATACTTTATTTTGGAAAATGTCCAAAGTCTTAATTATTTCAAACTTTTTATCCATGACAAAAATTCTAAAGGGCACTTACCCTTTGGGTATTTTACCTATGAAAAAAGATTAAAAGCAATGTAAGTACTTTTTTATTTCATCCAAAGTATCTAAAAAAACCTTGATGGGTCATTTTGCCATAGTAAAGAAATTTAAGGGTCATTTCCTTTAGGGATTTTACCTTGCAAAATTTTTGAAGGATACTTTTAGAACACCTAAAAGACATTTTTTAATAAGTTCAAAGGGAATTTTTAAGATATCTAAAGCTCCATTCTAAAATACAAAAGGGAAATTCTATAGGGAAAGTGCCTTTTATAAAAATTCTAAAGGGTATGTTTAAATGGCCAAAGGGTACTTTTGGTAAAGTTGCTATGGATCAGAAGTCTTATTTCCTTTGGATATTTTACCCAAGAAAAAAGTCTAAAAGAATTGCATTTATTCGTGAAAATTACCAAGTTAAATTTATATGCAAAAATTATTTTAGACAAAATGTCTGAAATAATTATCTTGATGAGGATAAAAGGAGATAAGTCTAAATTATTCCAAACAAAGTGTAAAGATCTAATTCCTTCAAAAAATGTATAAAAGACCAAAATATTTTAAGAAAATTTTCTTGAATATTTTATCTAAATTAAATTTCCCATACAAAATACCTAAAAAAAACTATTACAAGATAATTATGATAAAAAAAGCCTAAAGAAAAAGTGTCGAAGATAGAGGAGCCAAAAATAAAAGGCTAAAAAATCAAACAATAATGCAAAAGATAAATTCATAGACAAAATTACTATGGAATAAGGTCCTCAAATAAATTTTCAAATTATAAAGGTAACAATATTGAAGACATATTTTAATAGGCACACATGCATCAACTTTAAGATGCAGTGACTAGCCATTATGAATCAAATGTTCTAAGACAGTCGTGTGAGCATCAATTTGAAATCTTATAAACTAGCCATTTATTTTCAAATAGAGGCAGATACAATGGCACATGTTTATGTGGAGCAAGATGATCAGTTAATCTATGATCAAAGCTAAATAGTCAAAGGAACACAAGATAAGCATAGGTATGACAAGTGTCAAGCTCATGGGGCATGATTTAAAGATTACACACATTATTAGAGATTAAAAGTATGTGTTCAAGTGTACACTATCTGATCTATGGAACATATTGAGTGATGAATTTTCAATGAATCCTCATGTTAATATAGGACCACATCTTCAAAAGAACACATTAGCCTAACAAAATTGATAGAGTAGGATACAGAGAGCCCACAAATCTACCAAGTGGCATCATTTCATCATACAACTTATAGATATCCAATGGAATTTAACCATTTGAATCAATATCAATGGCATGTGATTGATCAAGTGAGTAAATCTAATGGTGTGAGCTAAGATGAAATTTTTAAAAGGCTTGAAACTAATAAGAGAGTGGCATGTTCTATATTATAGCCAATGAAGTGGCCTAGTTAGTTTTAATTTATGTGGATGCCTAGTTAGATTCAAGGTAGAATTCTAGGTGTCAATATGTGGTAAAATTTGGTATAAAATTTAAATTTGATGTCCCTTTCTTGGTCAAGAAATGATTTGAATCACAAAAGATGGTCCATGAGATGTTCTAAAGTGAATATTTTCAATCATGATCATAGATCATTTTCTATTTCACGTCATAACTGAATCATTATTGAGCTATTATTTTAATAACATGTTGTTCCATAGTGCGCATAAAAATATATGGTAGTTGTATAAGAGGTTCCAGTATTGTAGGCAAACATTGACCAGCATCTCTAGGAAGTTACATATAAGGAAAAAGTTTGTTTGGTCCTTGACCATGAATATTCTTCCACTAGCTTGAATGAAGATATTTACAGTCATGAAATCAATGAATTTGTTGTAAATATCCATCATTTATTATATATTTAGTTAGAGTAATGATTCTTTTCTTTCAAATGGATGAAGATTTTAGGTGTGGCAAAGGATATATTCTAGATGAAAATATCTAAGTAGACTCGAAGACTTGTATAATTTTCCATGTTATGACCCATAGTTCTAGATTTTAAAAATGTATAAATAGGGTTTTTATCCTTTGTTTTATGGCTTTTGTTGGTTTTTATAGGTCTCTATTTTAGGTTTCCATTTTCCCTAAGTCTAGGTTCAACATAATTGTTTTTAGGGATCAACTATTGTGTGTAGATCTTGTCTCCCTTGCTAAGGTGGTTGTATCTATACATCCATTAGTAGTATTTGAGATCATGTTTATGTCTCCCTTGTCAAAATAATAGTCTCACCATGCTTATCCCCATGTAATATTTTTTTAGTGTTAATGTTTGTAATATTTATTTTCAAGTCAATGGAAAAAAATTATTGTTCTTTATTGTATCCTGTTAATGAAATTGAATAATATGTTTTATAAGTTTTGTTAACTAGATATTTGGGTCTGTATCCATTATTGGTTGTCATTATGAGCATGTACCTAGGTTATAAATCCCTTTGTATAGTTATATTTGGAAAATTTTCATTGATTACCTTTTAAGTGAACCCTGGGATCATGAAATTATCCAGAGAAAGTATTTAAGATTCTAGTTTTAGTGTATGTTCTAGTAAATTATGGATCATTTGATGTTTACCATTATCTTTCATTTTAATTTTTATACATCTTTACTAAGAAATATTTTTATGAAATACTACCAGACACCTTATTGTTTAGAAGCCACCATCATGCCACCCTTTATTTTATAATTATCTAACTTGTCCTACCCTATCCTACCCTACAAATAACACACCCTATATCATATTACAAGTTTTAATTACTTTTAAAATGTATGAGATAGTTTGTATTTGAAAAGTGTTTTTAGTTTATGCTTTGAATTTTAGTGCTCAAGTTTTCCATTTGTCCCCTATTATTCAATACTTTATAGAATGAAGATTGAGGTCATCACTTCATTTGTCTTTAGTAGTTTGTGTATGACATAGAAAATTTGTGAATTTCATTTGACAACCCTTCATGTGTGAAGTGTGTAATCTTGGTTATGCTCTGGTCATATTTGTTCCTTGTGCCAAGAATTCCCATAGAGATTGAATTTAGAAAATCATCCATGTGAGGAAGCTATCCCATAAGTTCTCTCACCTTAGATCAAGAAGAGCCAAAAGTGGAAGTGATTTAACCATACCCTCCATAGGTGCCTCAAATATTTTTCTACATTTTATCTAACCTCGATACAAAACCCTTCGCCAGCTATAACAACATTATAGTGGATTTTTCATCATTGCTTGTCATTTTAATTCAAGTGTGCAAGGTTGAATGTACAAGGTGTATAACTAGAAACCAATATCACCCTCAAAATAATATGTAAAATTTCAAAGAAAATGAGGTTGTCTTCTACATTTTCATGTGTTATTTGTTTTGAGGATCAATTAATTAAATAAATAAAATATAGTCATAGGTTAACATATATTCATTATTCCCTAATGTTTTATAGGTTAGTACTAACCAATAGGTCAGTATCAACCACTGATATTTACTCAATCCTTCATAAGCAACTCAATGTAGATCATGAATCAATTATATGACTAAATGAACCATAGGTGATCTTATCCTTTATATTATTTATTTAATAAAATCAAATTCAAATATTCAACTATAAATTTTAACTATAATCCTATATTTAATACATTTTATATTTACCATATTCCCTTACGAAATTTGAAGAGTCAACAACACCCTTTTACATTTAGATGTACACTTAAATGCCATATAAGTTTATCCTAATGAAATTTAAAGATATATTTTAGTTATATTAATCTTGCCTATTAATATAATTTATGGTACAACATACTGGTGAACTTATAAACATATAAAATAGTGCATATTCCTAGGTTTCCCCTTAGGTATTCATCCTCCCACATTTTTAAATTTCATGCTTATGGTTTTACATTTCAATTATAGTTTTTAATATTCCTTAATAATGCACATTGACAATGGAAATTTTGAATGATAATTATTCCTTAACACAAGTAATTAAATTATTATTCCCATATTGTTCTACATAGATAGGGTATCTTATTTGGGTTAGCTAAGTAAGCAAATGCGTAAGAAATAACAAATATAAATACACTAATAAGGCTAAAATTATCAATGCATAATCTAAAGCCTTCCCCAAATTTTATTTTTCTAACATTCAATCAGAGATATATTTGGTTACTATTAGACACCAAAGGCTTACATGCATCTATTATTTTTTCCTATTATGGATTCTATAACGTTCACTATTGACTCTATTAGTAAATTTATCATGAATATTAATAGTGATGAAAAAAGTAATAAAGATAAAACATATGCCTCTAAAAATGAAAAATTAGTCGAATATATTAACATAAACCACATAAATTTGAAGAAATGTTATATATATATCAAGAGATGAGCATTAAAAAGTCTACTCGAGATTCAACATCAAGTATCTAGGCCATTACTATCAGTAGTATTCCTATGCCTATGAACTAGTAACCTATGTGGCATTCACAAAAAAATTGGAGGACGTATTAGGAATTACATAAATCCCATTTCCCATAACTACACAAAAAAATATTTACTTATCCCAATGATGGTTACAAATATTCCATTGATAATCTTGTTGAATGAACATTCCTTTGAGTAATTTTTTATAACTCTACATGCCAAGATATTGTAGTTAGATCAAGGTGTTTCAAAATATAGGTAGGTCTTAGATTTAAACACCTTGATCTATAATCCATTAATACCTAATATGGTGTCTTACCCTTTACCAATAGGATTCATATCTCTAATTATCCGTTTATATAAAGGGAAAGATGATCCCAATTAGAATACTAGATCATTCCATGTAATTTATTGATTTTATGAATAAAATGACATAATTTTGACCAATTTAGTTCCTCAAGGTTTTAAGGACTATGAATTAATATTTTTCTATTATCTCTCTCTTATTTGCGTAAGATAAGTCAACCCATTAGTTAACCAATTAATATCAAATGTTTCCATCAACATTGATGAGGAGCTATACTATGTATACATTACTATGTTAAACAAAGGGTCCAATGAACCTATCAATAACTACATAGTTTGATAAACATTACGAGAGCCAAGGTTAAAAATGTTATGGATAATAATGGATTAAAATATATACTCAATCAAAGTTTGATAGAACCACTCCACGATTCAATTATATTGAAGATGTTCAAACTATTTAATTAGTCATATTATACAGTTAGTAATAAAATATTCAATTTTATTTATATGAATAAAATTAAGGAAATATAAATAAACGTAGATAAATAGTTTGAAAATAAAATTGAATTATAAGGTTAAAACATGTGGTAACAATAATGAAATGAAGATTATAATCAATGTAACTTCATAACCTATAAACTAGTTAAAATAGATAGATCCATCAAAGAGGTCATTTTCATGATTAATATTACCTCCTCATGTGATATTAAATAATATTATATATTATATACTTATCACACTTATTCATCTAAAATATCCTAGTATAATTATTCATAGATTACGGAACTATGATTGTAATGCATAAATTTTAAGAGTCAAGAAATTGTGAGAGATTAAATTAATAGATGTTTAAAACTAAAACATAAGATACAAGATATCATAGATGAAAAAATTATATTTTTTGGAACTCCCATAGATGAAGATCAATATCTGAATAATAGAAAAAAAATTAAGATCTTTATTGATAATTTTCAAAGGTACTTTATGCTTTAAAAATGTATCCTCCACATAGAACATATAATCATCCAATTAATACTACAATTAGTATATTTAGTAATATTATGCCTCAATCACCCATGATCACATTCAATGAGAACCAAATATTTTATCATGATTCAGATTTTATGCATTATTCACTCAGTCTGACATTGATGAATAACTGTTACATAGTGTAATGATTGATAATGGTTAGCGTGAGAATATTGCATGATGTCACTTATGAAAGTGATGAATATAGTGCTATGAGATTAAATTGGTATATTTTTGGTGGTTTATTTTTATGATAATTTTATATTCATCAATAATAAATAATGGTACTCAGGGCAATTTAGAATGGTATTAGAACTTATACGAAAAGAAAACTTCTATTAGGACTTTAAGAATTGTAAGCTTATAGAAAATTGTTTTGTATTATTTATATTTGTATTTTTACAAGATGGTGTTAAAATTCATCAATAAAATGTAAAATAAATGATCGAGTGGACTATTCTAAGAATAATATCATAGGGAATATGTTTTAATGGTTTAGTAATTATTTACATAGATTTCATTAAAAAAATTAGTTGTATTGTTGCACAGATAATAGATTCTATCATGGGAAATTATTCATTGTGGACAAGGGAAGAAACATAAAAATTTTAATATCTAAATATAAAGGTGGCAAAAAATTGTTTTAGCATTTATATAATTTAACAAAGTCTTTTAATTAGATTACGATGTTTCACATGTGGTTTTTGTTGCTATATTGAGTCAAGAAGTAAGGCCGATAGCATATTTTAGTTATAATTTAAATGAGGTAAAACATAATTAATTTACATATTATGTTTAATTTAATTCCATTGTACATTAATTAAGACACTATAGGTTCTACTTGGCACCTAAAGAGTTTATCCTATTTACAAACCATGAGGCCTTGAAATATGAGAACACTCTGAAGAAAGAAGTAAAATAGAAGACATGCAAGATGTGTGTATTTCCTATAAGAATACACTTTTGTTTTGAAATATAAATGAGGAAATATGATGTTTTTATTAGGAAAATAGTATTAAAACTATTATGGCAAGTGAAATAATTGGATTTGATTTTGTTAAAGAATCAAATGATACTAATCCAAATTTTTGGAAGGTAATTACACAAATTAAGATTAAATTAGTGAGTGATACATTCAAGATTCATGATGAGTATATTATATAATATGGTTATATCTTCAAGGTAAAACTATTATGTAATCCAATTAGTTCTATGAGAGATAATATTTCAACAGAATTACATAATGGTGGTTTAGGTGTACTCTTTGATGAGAATAAGATAATATCTTTGGTGGAGGAGAAGTATTTTTGGCCAACTATGAAGGGAGATGTGGTAAGTTATGCTTCAATATTTAGTATATTCTAATTAGATAATGGCCATACACAATAACGTATGGTTATATATTCCATTACTAGTACCAAGAGGATGTTGGACATATTTGAGTAGGGGGTTTATATTGGGGTTGACAAATTCATAGAGAATTAATGATTGCATATTTTTATGTAGATATGTTTATGAGGTGATATATTTCATGAAATGTAATAAAAATAAATATGCCATTAGATTATTATATATGTGTTTAAACATGTTGTGAGATTACATGGTGTTTTGAAAACAATTACATAAGATAGGGATACAAAAATTTGAATTCATTTTTTGAGGTCTCTATGGAAGAAGATACAAACTAAATAAAATTTTCTATTGCATAACACCCACAAACATATGTAAAAATATAACTACTAAATGAAGGATTTGGAAGTCTATTGAGATGTATAGTTAGAGACAAGCCAATGTAATATGACTTTGTTTTAGTACAAAATGAATTGAAATATAATTTTTTTGTGAATAGATCAATGGAGAAAAATTATTTCATTATTTTAATTGAAAAAATCATAAAGGTGTTATATAATTGGTTTTGTTATTAATTTAATAAATATTTTGTGATGATTAAAAATCATTTGTAGACCATATGCAACAATTTCAAGAAGTAAAAACAAAACTACATGAAAGCAATTAAATGTATACAAAGAAACAACAAATGTCATAATAATGAGAAATGCATTTGAATAAAGACATTTGGTGATGGTGTATTTTATAAAAGAAACATTTTATCAAGGAAAATACTACAAGATGAACTACAAGAAGATTATTTATGTATAATTGTGAAGAGAATCAATGATAATGCTTATGAGGTGAGTTTACAACAATTTTTTTATATTTATCAAATATTTAATGTCTCGTGTTTAAATTGTTTTCATGGATAATATGATGAACAATGAAAGAAAAAGAAATTTATTTTAAGAAACATGTACCTAAAAATATGACATAAAAGATAGTGCTTGTTATAGATAGGAAGATAGTGAACACAAGACAAGACATCTATAACAAGAATAAAAATCTTGGATTTCATAATGGGAGTTTAAAATATTTAATAAGAGTAAATTTCACCAGTATAATTAGGGATACATATATGAGGTAAATTCCTATCAAGAGAGGATAATGATGCACATGCCTATGTTTCATTTTCCATTTGTTTTGATTTGGGAATTTATTTGAGATTATTTTGTTTCCATAAATATCTTGTAGAATAGAATGCATCCATAACTATTCTAGCCAATAATGGTTATTTTCCATATATTTTTAAGACCATAACTAGCCATCTAAGGGTCTAAATTTTTACTTTAATATTCTAAGTGATTTTATAAACATAGGCATTAAATATTTTAACAACTAGACATGAACTTAAATTTAAGTTTCCCCATTAATTTTAATTTTGTGATTAGGCAATACTTTTTTTTAAGGCCCATACAATATTTCTTGAAAATTCTTGTAAAAATAGTGTCTTTCTAACTCCCATTCAGAAGATACTAAAAATAGAAATTTCTAAAAATAACATGGTTAGTTAACTCCGTAGTTTTTGATTTATTTAGTTTTCTTAACTTTACATTTCAACTCATATTTTATGTTTTGATTTATTTAAATATTATTATTTAATTAT
>JARHVA010004869.1:225000-227500 GCA_037957365.1 Torreya grandis | reverse complement strand
TTTTTAGATAACCTATTCAAAGTGGATGGACCCATAGAATGTGAATTATAAACATGGTATGCTACTCAATTTGAAGAATATAAAATGTTACTATCATTCCAGTTATGCAGATATCAAAATCATGATGATTAAGCATATCAAATTAATCAAGCTAAATATCATTGCTATGGTGTAGCTGTGATAAATGTTTACATTAAATAAGTTTTTTTGAAGCTGTGACCAAGAATGTCATAATATTAAACTTCACCATCTGGAAACACTTCATTATTAGATGTATGTGGAATATTCCATGGGTAGTAGGAATCTTTCATGCTATTATGCAAACTTTATATTACATTTTATATTTTGGCCTCTATTATTATAGTATTTTTATTTTAATGATATATTTTATATTGAATCTTATCTTATATTGTTATGTAATTTATATTGACTTGTCGACATGATTATTGTAATTCTCTTTTTGATCTATGTTGTGATAAAAGTTATGTTCTTATATTTCCATCACATTTGGATTATGGATGAGATTCTTTATGATTTAATCTATTTAAATTCATATGGTTTTGATATATATTTAATGATTAGTGTATTATTTTATGATCCATATATTTATAATTGTTATTTAATTTTTCTAGATCAATTCTCTAGGAATAGGGTCCTAGTCACATAAACATAATTTCAAGAGAAAAAATTTAGCCTGGCATAACAGTCTTACCATTAAGGTATATAGCCATCTTATTAGTCAAAATATTATCTTACAAAGAATATTAAAAATACTTCATATTTATTACAAAACTAATCAAATGTAATACCCATAATTACTTATCTCATCATCACTATTTATGCAAATAAAACTAACTTTATTAGGCGATGAGTTAGGGATGAGTCTACCTTCTTTCCTACTTCTTCCCACATTTCATTATTCTTCACTACCCAAATTATCTAATTGTGAACTCAACATTCCTTTTCCCTTCTTAGGTTTACCTCTAATAACTTCACTCTTATTTATACTTTTACCACTAAAACCAACAAACTCATCCTTATGAGTTGATTTTACCAACTGTGTAACCTTATATAAATTAATTTCTATTATCATATCTGAAACCACACCTTCAGGGTGATTTGAAAAAACTACCAGATGTTTCACATTAACCTCCTTGCCCCAAGAGGATTGAATATTGCACTTTAATTTTTGGCAAGAAGCAGAAAGATGACCACCCTAAAAATAATTTCAGCATCTAAATGGAATACCTTAAAAATCTAAGGTTTGCATCAACTTCTATCTTGGACTTTCAACTCAATCCTTTTAGGAATATACTGAGGGATATCTAAACATACCAAAATATTGGTATATATATAAACATTAATATTAACATTAACATTATGCAATTTATAAAAAATTTAATGAAAAAACTATAGTGACATTGTAATGGGGGACAAATTCTTCTAGTAAACAAAGTGATTGATTCTTATAACAAGTTTTAATGTGTATTAATATATATTGATTGATCCTTGTAAAAATAAGGATGATAGAACTATAGAGATTGATGAGGCATGGACTACCATGAATTTTTAGCATATCAATACTCTTGCTCTGAAAGGATATATATATATATATATATATATATATATATATATATATATATATATATATATATATATATATATATATATATATATATATATATATATATAAAAGAAACTTATAATTTTGAATGAATAATTAATTTTTATTTCATTATCATTAAATATATTTTTTAAGGATTAATACTAAATATTATAATATTTATTTGTGCAACCAATAGAAATGTAAAATTCTTGAGAATTGTTTGAAGTCATAATATAAATATTATTTTTATGATAAGTTGCATTTTCATTGTAGCATGTGAGCCCTGAACAATCATCTTCAAGGGAATTATTGTATTGTTTAAATTTTATTGGTATAAAACAATATCTACAACATATTTTATTCTAAAGATAACATATTCAACATTTATAGACTCAAAAAATGTAATCATAAACATAGTAGTGTACTCAATTTAGATTTATAAACTAAGTGGATTTTTCTTTTGAGAAAAATGAAATGTCACTATCATTCTAGTTATGGTAGATATCAAAATCGTGATGATCAAGTATATTAAATTAATTAAGCTAAATATATTTTTGAAGGTGTAGCTGTGATAAATTTTTATGTTCAACAAGGATAAAGATTATACAATCTAAATTATTTCTATTTTTCTCTTGCCGAGATCCCATTAATTCAAATAAGAAAAAATATTAGAATGTACTTGTTCCTTATCTTGAACACATCAAACCCTATGTTTCCCGTAGGATTTTCTTCTACTTTATTAGGATTACATTTTTATATGTTTGGGTTTCAGACCTAATTTTTGAGCTTCCCTCATCATATATTCAATATCTTAAACTACTCTATTTTTAAATAGGATTTCAAACTCAATTTCATATTAGGGTTTACTCAATTAGGTTTTAGATTTGACCTCAT
>JARHVA010004869.1:167500-220000 GCA_037957365.1 Torreya grandis | reverse complement strand
ATAGTTAACATTTGCCATTTCACTATGTGTAAATATTTAGCTTATAGTCTATATCCCTTATTATGTTTAAAAGCTTATATATATCTTACACTAAAAATTACATATCATCCTTAACTCTCTATTATATATTAAATTATTGTCCAAATTAGAATGATAACATTGATGCTAGTGTCCCATATCTGATTGTATAGTTTGTTCCTTACAAAAAATAAAATATGTTAACCTTTTAACATGTATGTGTCATCTTATTTGTTTTAATTAACCCTCTTATTTGATTATTTTAAAAAGTGTTGTATAAATTAAATAATAAATCTCACACATTATTCATCTAGGAGTTACCAAGTAAGCACTTATGAAGATAAAAATTAATCATTTTCATAAATGAGTTCTGCTAACCTATACTTTCCTATTTACAAATTAGTCATATTAGAAATTGTCTTATAGGTTTGAATCATTCATTTAATATACCATGATAAATATATGTGAAGCTTAAGGATATATCATTACATTCACATGCATAATCCCTATTACATGATTATTCACATAAAATCTAATAGAAGAGGGAGACATACATTAGTAAGAGGCCCTCATTAGAGTACATGGATATGTAAAGTAGAAGTAATTGATAGAGGGGTGTTTGAGCTCATTTATACCTCACATGAGCCCAAAAACATCCATTTTAAAAAGTGATGCCCAAGTTTATTGACCTAGGGGTTCAATGAAAATAATTATATCTAGAACATGTGTACATGATCCCAATTGATAATCTATAAGTAAAAATTATAACCTAACAATTGTAACAAGAAATTATAAAAAAGGAAGTGTATTTTTTTTATAATATATAAGAATTAGTTCGAAGAAAAATGTGTCAACTCTAGTGTCCCTATTTATATGATAGTGTTTAGGTTGGCAAAGAGTTAATTTATAAATTTTTGGGAATCACATCCAAGCCTCATTCAACTTTTTTTACACCTGCATACCCTAAATCTATGCATGTATCATTCAAAAACATAAGTATTATCTCTTCTTTATGTTTAAGATACAAAATTACTATTTGGTATGTTACGTTATAGACTTAGCATGTCTCCATAATTCAACATTGTATCATAATACATTTTGAATATAAATTTCTTAATTATTTTGCTTAGAGTATAAATTAATGCATTTTAATTAGGTTATCCTCCCCACACCCTTAATCCCTTATAATGGTTGAACATACATACATATACATATACATATACATACATACATATACATACATACATATACATACACACACACACATATACATACATACATACATACATACATGCATAGATACATAGATACATACATACATACATACATACATATATATATATATATATATATATATATATATATATATATATATATATATATAAAAGATGAAGGATAATTATAATGTGTAATTACACATATAAACATTAATATTAATATTTACATTACGTAGTTTATCAACATTTTAATGAAAAAAATATATTGACTTTGTAACGGGGGATGAATTCTACTTATAAAAAAAGTTATTGGTTCTCATCAAAAGTTTTAATTTATGTAATAGAATGACAAAATAAGGATGATAGAGCTGTAGGGAATGAAGAGGCATGGCGTGCAAAGAATTTTTATCATAGCAATACACATGCTATGAAAGGATATATATAAAGAAAGAGGATTATAATTTTTAATGAATAATTAATTTTTATTTCATTATTATTTAATTTATTGTTTAAGGATTAATATTAAATATTATAATTTTTTTTTGTGTAAGCAATAGAAATGGAAAATTCTTGAGAATTGTTTAAAGTCCTAATATAAATACTATTTTTATGATAATTTACATTTTCATTGTAGTGTACGAGCCGTAAACTATCATTTTCAAGGGAATTATTGTATTTTCCAGATTATATTGTTAAATTATAATATATACAACATATTATATTCTACATATAACATATTTGAAGTTGATGGACTCACAAAATGTAATCATAAACTCTGTAGTTTACTCAACTTAGATCTACAAAAGAAGTGGATTTTATTTTTTAGGAAAATTAAATGTCACTATCAATATAGTTATGGTAGATATCAAAATCACAATGATCAATCATATTAAATTAATTAGGCTAAATGTCTTTTTGAAGGTGTAGTTGTGATAAATTTTTACTTTCAACAAAGACATAGATTATACAATCTAGATTATTTCTATTTTTATCTTGCCTAGATCCCATTAGTTCAAATAAGATAGAATGTTATAGTGAACTTGTTCCTTATCTTGAACACATCAAACCCTATGTTTCCATTAGGATTTCTTTATACTTTATTAGGATTACATTTTCTTGTGTTAGGGTTTCAGACCTAATTTCTGAGCTTTCCTCATCATATATTTAAAATCTTAAACTATTGTATTTTTACATAGGATTTAAAACTCATTTTCATTTTAGGGTTTACTATATTTGGTTTTGGACTTGACCTCATTCATATAGGTATAATATCTAATTAGAAAATATATCATTTTTAAAATCTTCATGGGTTTATCTTAGTGAAACTAATAGGACATAAAACCTATTTTTTTCCAAAAATTGTATAGTGATTTTTAAAAATTAATAATTGATATTAGTAGTATTTAAAAAATAAAATAAAATACACATATTTTTGTCTCAGATTATTTGTTTACTTTATCTTAAAATATTCCAAAAAAAACTAATTTTGTCTCCTGTTATTCCATACAAATATCTTGGGGTGACTTGTTCATTCTTTTATGTATTGTATCATAGTTATAATGGATAAACATACATTGTAATTTCCAATTAAATCTATAAATGTTATAATTTTAAGTTTAAATCATAAAATACATAATATATATGTGATAGCCATGTAATTTAATATGTCAAACCCATGTTTAATTTAACTAAGGGAATAAATTATTGATTAAGAATCTTTGTATATAATTAATAATTCATATTATCTAAATATATAATAGAAGATGATTCAAGTGACTAATAGATGTTAAAGGGAATGTATTACTCATTTTTCTCCTCCATATACATCTCAAGGTCATGCTTTCTATTATCTATCTCCTATTATTCACCATTAACTTATATTGGAATCCATCGTACATCTTATTATAATAAAAAGAGGGAGGGTGACATAACATGTCTAATATAATAGTGTTATTCAAAACATTCATCCGCATTTCCCTGTACCTCACATGAGGCTATGTAACTAACTAAATTTTATGATATAATTGATAAAAAAATAATAATACTAAAGCTAATATATCTATATAAGAGCCACTCAATAAGTAAAATATTTATAAGTGTATTGTATTTGTTACATGAAATGATATAAGCTATACCAAATGAAGTAAAACAACTCTATTTTTCATCTTTTATGGTTAAATTGAATAATAATAAAAGCAGGATATATTTTTAAAATGATGACTTGCATACTCAACACACTATAAATCACAATTTCCTTTTGATCGTTAAATTTAATGTCTCAAATACCTTATTTAAACATAGTTTTATAAAATACCTTAGTAATGACTATATGGATCAGCTATTACATTAACATATTTCCTATCCATACTTTGATATCAATTATATATAAAAATACTAGAAACTTTCAGTGTAATAATTTATTGTTATTCAATTGATTTGTCATGTGTTGAAGTTAAGTGAATTAATAATATTATACCATTCCCTATCCTTATGTAGAGGATCCTTATATATATATATATATATATATATATATATATATATATATATATATATATATATATATATATATATATATATATATATATATGGATTACTTATGTGCCAATAAAGATGTAGATAGATGGGTTTATTAGCCTTAAATAGATCAACATGGAATATATTAAGAGTAAATTTTTTATAAACATTGGGTGTAAATGTGGTCTTTATTTAATAATTAGATAGAAACATAAGAGACTTTGAAAATATTCTTTCCCAAGAGATATGCTCTATTATTTTAGATATCATAATGGACCCCAAGGTATTATCTATTGTGTTCCATGTGATATTGAAACACATGCATTATAAACTACTATTAGGTAGACCATGGCTACATGCAATGAAAGTTTAACTATTTAATTTTCATTAGAGGATACAATTTATCCAAAAACAAATTTTTTTACACATATCATGTAGATAATTATTTTAAATATTATAAAGTAATATAATCTAAATATGGTTAGAGTCCATAATTTGATGTTTTTTAGTGTACTAAAATACCTTCATCATGGATCATAAAACCAGAATGGACACATACCTATGAGTTTTGAGTATCAAGCAAGAAAAATGAAGAGGATTAAAATTAAAATGAATCAAAACAATAACTAAAAATAATGGATATAGAATAAGAAAGGGTATCAAATCTTCCCTTATTAGTCAACTCAGGGGATCTCTTAAGGATATATATGGAATAAGATGAAAGTGATGATGATATATTAGGTTTGGTATTATTTATTTTTCAAATGATATCATATGCTTCTTCATGGGTGATGATCAACATATCTCCAATGCTTAAGTTAGGGGGCGACATTAGAAAACCATATTATGAAGGAGAAACATGGTTTCACTTACACATCGATATACTCGTTCCTTGATTTCTTTCCTTCCAAGAGTTTAAATTATTTTAAATTTTTAATTACATACACTAATTACATTATAACATCATCTTGGTTTCATCTAATAAAAAAATTGTAAATAGGCACCAGGTATAGGCAAGGTGTGTTATACACACCATAATATACATTTTCTTTCCATTAACCTCATAATTTTATCCTTTTGTATTAATAGATTAAAGGAATGGGGAGTGGGGAAATTTAGTATTAAATAATGATTTTACATGATAAATCAATCTTGTAGACATGGAAAAGATACACATGGATCAACCCCTCATTTCACAACCTCGTTGTATCTAGAAAGCTAACATTTGCCATTTCACTATGTGTAAATGTTTAGCTTATAATCTAACCCTAATATTAGGATTACGTGTCTCTCATGTATCCCATATTATGTTTGAAAGTTGATATATATCTTACACTACAAATTACATATCATATTTAACTCTCTATTATGTACAAAATTATTGTCAAAATTAGTATGATAACATTGATGCTTATGTCCAAAATCTGATTGTATAGTTTGTTCCTTACAATCACTCAAATATGTTAACCTTTTTACATGTAGGGGGCATCCTATTTGTTTTAATTAACCCTCTTATGAGATTATTTCAAAAGGTGTGTTATAATTTAAAAAATAAATCTCACTTATTTTTCATCTAGGTGTTACCAAGTAAGCACTTATGAAGCTCACAATTAATCATTTTCATAATTGAGTTCTACTGACCTATTCTTTCCAATTTACAAATTAGTCATATGATTATTTGTCTTATAGGTTTGAATCATTTGAATAATATACCATGATCAATATATATTAATTTTTAGGCTATATAACTATATTCACATGCATAATCCATATTACATGATTATTCACATATAATCTAATTGAAGAGGGACACATACATGAGTAAGGGGCCCTCGTTAGAGTATATGGATATGTAAAGTAAAACTAATTGATAGAGGGGTGTTTGAGTTCAGCTATACCCCACATGATCCCACAAACTTCCATTTTACAAGGTGACATGCCTACATTTGTTGACCTAGGGTTTCGATGAAAATAAGTATATCTAGAGCATGTGTGCATGATCCCAATTGATAATCTATAAGTAAAAATTATAACCTAATAAGTGTAATGAGAAAGTATAAAAAAGGAAGTGTATTTTTTTGTAATATATAAGAATTAGTTCCAAGAAAAAAGTGTCAACTCTAGTGTCCCTATTTATAGGATACTCTCTAGGTTGGCAAAGTGTTAATTTATATTTTTCTAGGAATCACATCCAACCCTGATTCTAATTTTTCTACACCTGCATACCTTAAATCTATGCATGTGTCATTCAAAAATATAATTATTATCTCTTCTTCATGTTTAAGAAACAAAATTACTATTTGGCATCATACTTTATATACTTAGGATGTCTCCATAATTCAACATTCTATCATAATATATTTTGAATATGAATTACTTAATTATCTTGCTTATAGTATAGCTTAATGTAATTTAATTAAGCTATCCTCCCCACACCCTTAATCATTTATAATAGTTAAACTATAGGAAAACAAGAACTAATGGCATATATATATATATATATATATATATATATATATATATATATAAGACTCAAACTTAGGTTATTTATTTTACTTTATTAAATATATATTTTTAATTTAATTAAATAGGTGTAAGTGGTATGATTCATTTATTTTTTTATCATTGATAAAATAATTAACCATAAGTATTTTATGTTGTGGCTTATTATTGTACCTTATATCTAGTTATTTTATCACATTTCAATAGGTATAAATTTTTCTCTAGAATCAGGTTTAGTTTAAATAGAATGTTCAGGGAGGGTCTTTATTTTTAACCTCAAGTAATAAATCCTTTCTTATAACTTTCCTAGCTTCTATATCAATTGTGTTAAGATGTTTATTCTATTGTCCTATGTTTGGATATCTAAAACCATTTGTGGTATTCTATAATATGCCAATGATACTTGACCTAATGTTAATTTTATTTCGTTAATTCTTTTTAAATGATTGTATATTTTTCACAATTTTGCCTCATGTTAATGTTGGGGTTTTTTACTATCACAGTTTTGGGAGGATAGCCTGGATTTAACACCATGATCTTTGGGGTTTAATTTGAAGTTGATTTTTATTTTAAAAGTAATTATATAATACACTATATATTATTATTTAAATATTATTTATCCATACCAAGAATTCCAAGAATAATTTGATAATTATAATCATTAGTCAACCACACGAATTTTACCTTATATATATGTTTGAAGAAAAACCTCATATGACATCATGGCCTTGTTGTTGCCTAGCATCTCTCGACTTCTACATTTTATAGCTTTTATTGGATGTATCATACACATGAATTACTAGTGGGAACGTTGGACGTTGGAGACGATTTACGGTCTTTATGCGACGATAAATATCTGCGTTAGTAGATCGAATCGTAACATTGAACTTTAATGTGAGAAGCACTCCATCGATTGCTACGACGTTAACGAGGGCATGCCAACGAGAATGTCGGAATCGTCCAGTTCCGCCAACCACAGACAGCTTCCTCTGGACCAAAAGAGTTTTAAATACTCCACTCATCTCCACTGTGCTTCCATTCTCAAAGATAACAGATGCAACCAGATGAAAATTAGTACCCCTATGATCTGAATTGGCCTCAAAACCTTGAATTCTTCCCAATAACTTGGAGTTGTATTCAGGTCCCTGGGTCACAGGGTTGTCTATGACAAATATTGTTCCAAAGGATGACACATTTGAAGATGTTCCATTCACTCCAATTACGCTTACAGTCGCATTAGGTCCTCTTGTGATTTCCTGCAGACAGAACACCATGTTCTTTCCTGTGGCATGCAAGGTTTTGCTTGGCGAAGCAGTTATAGAAGAACATATTAAAATGAAGAAGAATGAGAAGAATAAAAAGCATGGTGAAGATTTTGCAGCCATTGAATAGAGTTTAAAGACACTGCACGAATGTGCCGATAAAGGATGCTGATAATAAGAAAGTTTGTTGGGGGCATATGATATGCAGGAGCTTGAACAATATAAATAGCAATATAGAGAGACAACTTCTTTTGTAAGAGACTGGACGTCTCTGCCGATAAAGAATAATGAGCTTGAAGTGTTCAGCTATACGTCAATTTAGTGCGTGGAAGTGTTCAGCTGTCTAACATTGAACCATATTGTTTTAGTCAGAGTCGTTACAGATTTATTTACTATAATTTTTAATAGTTTTCAACGGTGTTTTAATATAATTCAAAAACCTAAATAAGGCCATATGGCCACCAAATCTAGGCTTCGAGGCGAGTGTAAATAAAATTTCTCGAAACTAACAGTTCGAAATCGAAATGGTTAAATTGAAAGAGATTTATCATCCCGGGTCGCGTACGTGGCGCTAGAAGCATAACAACCGTTTTGAACGACATAAAATTATTGACCTTGTAAGTGGTGATGAATTATTCTACGATCTGATGAGCGGTAAACATAGTGATTGATTATGCTTTTATTTTATCTACAATGCTAAAATTAAGTCGATTGATTTTTTACCACGAAAGACTCAGGATAATTATAATGTGCAGTTACATATATAAATGTTAATATTAACATTAACATTACGCAGTTTATCAAAATTTTAATGAAAAAATTATATTGACTTTGTAACGTGGGACGAATTCTTCTAGTAAACAAAAGTGATTGATTCATATCACAAGTTTTAATGTGTATTAATATATATTAATTGATTCTTGTCAGAAGATTAAAATTTTTAATTTATGTAATAGAATGTCAAAATAAGGATGAGAGAACTGTAGGGATTGAAGAGGCGTGGGCTGCCAAGAATTTTTAGCTCAGCAATACACTTGCTATGAAAGGATGTATATAAAGAAAGAAGCTTATAATTTTTAATCAATAATTAATTTTCCTTTCATTAGCATTAAATGGATTGTTTAAGGACTAATACTAAATATTATAATATTTGTTTGTGCAAGCAATAGAAATGCAAAATTCTTGAGAATTGTTTGAAGTCGTAATATAAATAGTAATAATATGATAAGTTACATTTTCATTTTAGTGTGCGAGCCCTGAATAATCATTTTCAAGGGAATTATTGTATTGTTTAAATTGTATCAGTACAAAATAATATATACAACATTTTCTATTCTACAGATAACATATTCAAAGTTGATGGACTTACAAAATGGAATCATAAACTCGGTAGTTTACTCAATTTAGATCTGCAAAAGAATCGTATTTTTATTTTGAGAAAAAGGAAATGTCACTACCATTCTAGTTATGGTAGATATCAAAATCATGATGATCAAGCATATTAAATTAATTAAGCCAAATATCTTTTTGAAGTTGTATCTGTGATAAATTTTTACATTCAACAAGTTTTTTGAAATTGTGACCAAGAATGTCATAATCCTAAACTTCATCATCTACAAACAGTTCATTTTTAGATGTTCTATGCTAAATATTTGATAGGAAGTAAGAATATTTTATGTTGTGATCGGAACTTTATATTACATTTTATATTTTGGCCTATATTATTATAGTAATTTTATTTTACTCATATGGCTTAGAATTTGTATTGACTTGTGGAGATGATTGTTGCAATTCTCTTTTTTATATGTTGTGATAAAATTTATGTTATTATATTGTCATCACATGTGGATTATGGATATGAATGTTAAGACTTAATCCATATAGATTCATATGATTACCATAGATATTTAATGAGCAATGGATTATTTTGTGATTGGTAGCTTTTTAGTGGTTCTTTATTACTCTGTGTTATTTAGAAGATTGTATGCTTCATATATTTTAATGGTTGGAAGTTCATATATTTTATATGATTCGATACCATGAATCTAATCTTATCTATGGATTTGTTTTTGTTATGTACCCTCGGCGAGTATGATAAGGAGTTGAACATATAATTTATATTTTGCATTTGGGTTTAGGTACTAAAATATGGTCTTTAGTACTTAAAAACAACAAGCATGACACACTCTTACTACACAGGACTTGAGCACTCAAAAAAGGTCCTACGATGTCATCCTCTTTCACTTACATGATCTCGTATGAGTAAAAACTTAATGTATTTTTCTCTACACCTACAATAACCTCATTTCCTATTTCAAACAAACAGAATATAATGCATTGGCATCTTTAAGCTCTTAGCTTAGTCTGCCTTTACATAGGTCAATTTCCCCATACATTGTAAGTAATACCAATCAATATGGACTAATCTAGTTGGTAGCAATCCACTCAAAGGCACAACTATTTTAAAAAATCAACCCCATCCTTAGGTTTTAGGACATTATCTTAGCATCTTGGTGGCATGATAAATTATTCAACTAGAATAACATATATAAAAATCAACATCTCATTCAAAAAGCATTTGGTGCATATCTTATATACATATGTCAACTATTGCACACTATGAAAATCTACCGTGTTCTTCACAAGCCAAGTTCAAAGAAATAAAAATACATGTCAAATCTATTATTATAGATTATCAAAGCCAATTATTAATTACATACATATAGTTAAAGATAAAAAAATTACAATGTCACTAGGTGGGATAACTAAAAGTGGATTTGCATCCTTTGTTTGAGAGAAAAGTCAATTGGTTTTCATTGATAAAAATCAAACCTATATAAATTTATTTATATAGCTAGTCATATATCTATAAAAATCTATAATTGCTAGTCTATATAATTCTATTATCCTCTGATAAGATTAGGATTAACATGATCCTTTGAATTAGTCAAACATCCTCAAATAGTCAAAAAAATATTTTAATAATTATGCTATGCTAGCATTCCCCCTATAAATTATTTTTACAAATGTACTCCCTAAACTATTCAAATTTCACATTTCCAAGGGATTTGGTGAGTATATCTACTATTTGTGCATCTGAAGGGTAGTCTTGGAGCTAGATATGGTGGTTTAAAACTTGATCTTTAATGTAGTGATATTCGACCTCTATATATTTTATTATCTCATGATAACTTGTATTCTTCACAAGGTTTAACACACTTTGATTATCATAATTAATTATCGGTAGATCCTTTTCAATATGGCCTATACTAGCTTGTATGTGACATAACCATATCACCTCAAACATATTTTTACATGTGACATAATACTCTACCTCAGTGGATGAGAGAGAAACAACAAATTGAATCTTACTTATCCATGAGATTTGTCCAGATCAAAGATCAATTATGTATCCTGATGTTGACTTTTTGTCGTCAATAGGTCTGACATAGTCCGAGTCAGTGTATCCCTATAAGAAGAATTTATTATTCTTATTGTATTCAAGACAATACTCAAGTGTACCTCAAACATATCTCAAGACATGCTTTGCTACAACATAGTGGCATTTCTTTGATTCTTATATAAATCTGGAGAGATAGCTCACAAGAAAACATATATCTAGTCTGGTATAGGTCAAGTAGATGAGACTCCCAATAAGCTATTTATAGAGAGTTGGATCCACTTGAGGTGAGTCCTAGAATTGAGATAGTTGTAAACCTTTCTCTACTGGTGTTGAAAAAGGCTTATAATCTAGCATTCTATACTTTTCCAATAGTGTCTTAGAATATTTTATCTAGGAGATAAAAATGTGATTTGTTTTCCACCATATCTCCAAGTAAAGATAGTAATGCAGTAGCCCCAAATTGATCATGTCAAAGGATATTTTGAGTCATTCTTCACAATATCAACCTAATCTTCTAAACTTCTAGTGATCATAAGATCATCCACATATATAACAAGAATGACAATATATGTTCCTACCTTATTTTATGTATAAATTAGAATCTAAGGGACTATGAGTAAAACCATGCTATAAAAAGAGATCATCTATTTTCGTGTACCATGCCCTAGGAGCTTGCTTTAATCCATAAACTGATTTGATGAGATGACATACCTTTTTAGGATGCTTTTCATCAATAAATCCTTATGGTTGGGTTATGTTTACTTTTAGATCAGCATTAAGAAAAACACTTTTGACATCCATTTACTAAAGTCCATTTCCATTTTATGCTGCCAATGTGTGAACAACTCTAATTATCTTGATCTTTGTAGTAGGTGCAAAGCTATCTTCATAGTCAATGGCTTCTTTTGTAGGATATCTTTTTACTAAAAATCATTATTTAAGTTTTTTAATGGATCTGTATGCCTTGTATTTTCTATTAAAAACCCATTTTCAGCCTATGGGTTTCTTTCCTATAGGTAGATCAACCAATTCCCAGGTCTAATTCTTCATGAGTGAGTCATACTTAACATTTATTGTGATCTTCCGTTGTGGTTGATTTAAAGCTTCATGAACATTATCAGGTTCATAGCTATCAATAATTGTACTCATGAGTGAAAATTTTACCTCTTGTCTTATCTAAATCCTTATTCTTGCTTTCGATGAATGAAGGTCTCTACTGGTACCTAGTACCCACTTTAGGTGAGAAATTTGTTGCTATTGTGAAGAACTACTTGGTGGATGTGAAGAACTATCTGGTGGATATTCTAAATTTCCAAGATCAACATATAGTTCCCCTTACAACTCTTGTTCTTGGTGAGAAGACTCCTCATCATCTAACTCAAGAAATAATCCATGAGATGTGGTTAGTGTTGATACACCATTTTGCATCTCAAAAGATGACTCATTAAATACCACATCTTTGCTTTCATATATTTTCCATGACTCGAGATCCTTGAGATGATATGCCTTTGATGTAGTGGTATAGCCAATAGGATGCATGAGAGTTTCTTAGACTCATGTTTCTTCCTCTTTTGCAATAGTACATGCATGTATGTAATGTAACAAAATACTGGTAAATGAAAAATATAAGGATTTTTACCATTCCATACCTCTTTAAGCATATTGTCATCCAAAAGTTTTGTCGGTGCCTTGTTGAGAAGATGTATACCTATTTGAACTACTTCTACCTAATATAATTTATCAAAATTTATTGTTGATAGCATGTAGTGAGCCATTTCTATCATGGTACAATTATGTCGATCCATAATGTCATTCTACTAGGTCATGTAAGGAGCAATAAAATTTTGTTTGATTCCTTTGTGGTTCAAGAATGCCAAGAATTTATTTAATGTGAAATCCCCCCTTCGATCTGAGTGAAGGTAGAGTAGATGTTGCTCGGTCTCCTACACAATATATTGATAGAAGACCTAAAAATGATGAAGGGCCTCACTCTTCTTTTTCAAGAAGAATACCCACATCTTCTGGGAGAAGTCATCCATGAACAATTGGAAGTAATTGTATCCAGAGAATGAAGTAGGTAATTGGCCATTTAGATCAGTACGAACAACCTCCAAATGCTTCTTGGAATGAAACGAGCTATCTTTGAATGGATCCTTGTGATGTTTACCTACAAGGCACTCAAGGCATATGGGAAAGAAACTGGACAATTTTGGAAGTCTATGTACCATCCCTTTAGAACTTAGCTAATAAAAAGATCCAACTAATAAATGTCCATAATAGTAGTGCTAGAGGGTATTAAATTCTTCTATTGAGGTAGATAAAGCTACTGTATAATATGAAACTGCATCTAAAGCAAGCAACTTATCTTTTAGAAAATATTTTTCAAGAACATTACCTTTTCATGAAATTAGGGAGGTTTTGATGCCATTTTTTATAACAAATTCCACCTTCACATGATGATTCAAGAGCTAAGTGACTGATAAGAGATTAGATGTCATTCAAGGAGCATATAGTACCTTTATAAGTAGACATTTTCATGTTCTAAAGGGAATAATAAGTTGACCTATTCCTATTGTGACATACTCCTTATCATCAGTGATCCTAACGTGATCTCTAATGGGTTAGTCTGTCAGTAAATGAAATAATTTCTTGTTTATTGTCATATAATTAGTGGTACCTGAGTTAATCAACCAAATATTCCTCATCAGTTATGAATTTTGAGAGACTAGTACTACATTCTTGTCTTCATTAGTTGTCACCTCATCTGATTCATCATGTTGTGTAATGATATGTCCCTTCTACTTATATTGTTTGGGACATATTTTTAACTTTTGAGTATCATTGTGCCATAATTTTCTTGGCTTTCTGGTAGATATTTCATTTTGGCTATTGTTCCAGTAGTTATTTGTGTTATGAGTGTTGGTGTGGAAAATGTGACACACCTCTTTGAATTCTATAACTAATGATGAGACAATTATTATTTTTGATATTTCTATCATATCATTTTTTAGAGATCCCTTGTATCATTTCTAACCTTGTTGTTGCTTTGTTTTAAGAGCTCTATCTTAAGACTCATCCTGAGTTGAATTGATTACTTCTTCCTTTTGTAATAAATTCATAATCTCTTCAAATGATACTTTCTATTTAGTGATGTTTAGTGTCATGATAAACACTCATAATTGAGAAGAGAGTGTTGGCAAGGTGATGGGGACCAATGTTTGGTTGTCTATTATTTCTTTGAGACCTAACAACTCTACTTGTAGCTCAACTACTCATTATAATAATTCTTCTACTTTTTCATCACACTCCATAGTGAATTTATGAATTTTTTTATTATAGATGAAGTATATTCATCTGATAATTTGCTTCATATATTGTTTATAATTTATCCCATGTTGTCTTTGCATTATCAACATCCCTGATATGCAGTTAAACATCATCAGTGATGCTTAGCATAATCAATATTAGGGCCTTATCATTAGCTTGTTCATACTTTGAAAGTACATTGGGATCATTGGGAACTCATGTGGTTCTTATCATGATGCCTATTAGTCTTTTAAATTGAAGGATCGTATGCATATTTATTTTTCATCCAATGTAGTTTGGCCCTTTAAGTAGTTAGGCATCTAATAATAGTAATTTGGGAGTAGGTATTTGTTTAATAAATAAATTATTTAATTACTTTTAAAATAAAAATTACAAGTCTTACTGGTGAGAAAAATAGGCTCAAAGATGAGCATGATAGTTGTGTGCTGAGAGATGACATCACTTTCAGGGTCATTCTACCTCATCTTTGCAATTAGCTTTGTATTTAGTGTCAATTTTCTCATTAATTGTTTTTTTTGGCAATGTGCATCCAATAAGAAATACTCTAGGTCTTGTCAAACATGCTTATCAAATTGAATATTACCAATATCATGAAGAGCATATAGTAGGGCAAAATAAAAATTGATGCTCTCTTGATAGTTTGCCATGGTCTGTGATCTTTCAACATTCATGGCTCAAAATCCTTTTAATTGAAATATGCTTCTCATAATTAGAATGAAAGAATAAACACCTACTTCTCCATCTTTAGGTTTGGCCTTACTAACAGACACCTTCGTCTATGGATCTTTTTATGACTATGTAGGAGATGACATCTCCTTGTATTATTATACACATCAAACTATTTGCTACTATCACCTTTCCATGATAGGCTATGTTTAATTTTCTATACATTTTAATTTTTTCCAATTTTTTATCCATCTTAGACTTCTACGAACTCTTCTTTTATTATGATGCTTCTACAAATCCCCTTATGATGACCTTTATATTTGATCTTCATGATTCTTTGTGAAAAATTATGCATTTAGCTATTACACTTATTCTATTCAAAATATCACTCAACTTTTAGCTATGTTGATTAGACAAATAAAAGACCATGTCTTGACTTGCATCACCTCTTTCTCTCTATCATGATGTTGTTAGATTTTGCATTCATGCTACACCTTATATTTAGTTTCTATGATCTACAACTAATCCTTTGCATTTTATCTCTTCACTAGGCTCCTTTGACCTTCTGCTATTAGCTCTAATACTAGAATTGAGAGAAAACTCATTTCATTATCATTGCTAAAAAATAGACCTATATAAATATATTTATATAGCCAGTCATATATGTGGAATAAACTATAATAAATAATCTAGATAATTCTATTATCCTCTGATAATATTTGGATTATCGTGATCCTTTGGATGAGTTGAGCATCCTCAAATAACCCATAAAATAATGTAATAATTATTCTATGCTATCATCCTTAAAGTGTTACATGTTTTTTACATAAAAAGAGTTAAATCATCATACAAGGGTGATAGGGTTCAACATAACTCATTACACTTTCTGCTAATTTAATTAGGTTTATATCCATCAAAAGAATATTTATAATTCTAAGACAAAGGAGGTTGATTTTTATATCTATGTGTATCATCAATATTTGGAATAAAAAATATAGAGAAAGCAAATACAATTTTTGGTGAACATATATTAACTATGCCCTTGTTTAACAGAGGTTAGTCCCAACCAATAGGCCAGTATCAAATGATAATATTGACTCAATCCTTAAGAACCAACATAGTGTAGATCATTAATTAGTTATAAAATAAATTGACCATAGGCATGGTTATCCTTCATTTTCACTTCTAGAATAGAATCATAGTTACACATTCAATCATAAAACCTAAATATCATGACCTCTTTAGTAAATTATATATTTATCATATTCCCTTACCAAATTAGATGAATCAATATCACACTTTTATATTTAAATGTATGCATAAATACCATATATTGATGAAAATACATTTAAAATTTATGTTTTAATTACGTTAATCTCACCCATTAATAATTTTTTTGGTAAAATATATTGGTGAACCCATACACATATAGAATGGCACATAGACTTAGGTTCTACCTAAGGGTTTAATCCTCTTAGGGTTTTATTCTTAAAACATATTTTATTATCAATCTTAAAGGGTGTTTTTTAAAACTAGGGACCCCATGTCATAGAATATAAACAAATAGATAGGGCCTAAAATGCTGAGACACCACTTTAAGTCTATAAATATAAAAAAGAAAGCCAAAGAACTAAAATCAACCAAAAATTATCCAAAAAAACATAAATCAAGGGATTTTTAAGGATCATAACCTCAAATCTAAAAATAAAAGTAGCACCAAGAACTAGACAAAAACAACAATAGTGTCCAATAAGCCAGATAAGAAAAAAATTATTGTAATTAATTATTTTGTCGAGAGTCTCTCTTTTCCAATTTCTATTTGAGATTTGAGAGACATAATTAATGAATTTGGTTCATTTTTACCTCTTCTTTTCTTCACATTAACTAGTTTCTACCCATTACCCTCTTATAGATTTGGTAATATCAGGATGGATAACTCCAAATAAACCTCTAAATTCTAAGTAAATAGGGTATATATTAATCCTTCCCCTAAAATTGGGTTAAGAACCTTTGAGTATTTGACAGTTTCCTGTATGAGATTTTGGAAATATGTGATTAAGCTCTGATTACTCTTTTAAAATTATAATTATGGTTTCCCCTTCCCATTGGGATATGTGGGCATGGACTCCCAATCCTTGACTATGTGTTTCACTAATGTTTTTGGAATCCTTTCTAGTTTATCTTCCCTTGAATCTAGATTCACATCCAATATCATATTTTTTACATCTACCCACAAATTATTTCTTCTCTTATGTTTCATGATATGACAATCATTCACAACATCTCCCATTAATAAACATCTATGACATCTAAATGAGGTACCCTCATAATATATTGGGTAAACCCATGTTCTTTTCCTCACAACCAACTCCAATTGAGCTTGGAGTTTTTTTGAGAGATCAACATATGCAAGAAATTAGGTATAAGTAGAATACCCCTATTCAATAGTCATAGAATCTAAATACCAAAAAATTCTAACAACATCCCCAATAGTTTTTAAAACCCTCATATTCCAATAATGTAAGGGAGTGTTTCACAGTTGGATCTAGCCAAATTTTCTGTTGATAAACTTATTAAGTGGGTTAAAATTGGGATGCTAAGATTTGAACAATAACCAATGATTATCCCATTCCAATGAATGTTCAAAAATAATATATTTATTTGTTATAGAATTAAAAATAATAATGAAAATACCCTTTGCATAGAGGTGAAGGGTAAGTTTTTTATCATTACAGTTTGCTAATTACTGGTAATCCATGCATAAATAGCCTAAAGAAAAAGCCAAAAACCCTCAATCTTTTAGATCATTCCAAACATGGATATGTGTTCTTTCATTCCCATAATCTCTTCAAGAGATTTGTTTTCAAAAGTCAAAATGGGAGTTACTATAGTTGGTGATAAATATTTTATCCTTACCTTTCTTGAGGTTGCATTTATTATGAAGTACCCTAGCAAGGCTATGTATAACATTCCTCCATTACCATGGTATCACATTTCCTTAGACCCCCTATTTTATCTAATATAAGTGTTTCTCCATTTGTTCTCTCTACCATGAGCACTTTCAATGATTAGGACTCATAAAATAACTTATTTGTTCATATCACAAACATTTTTTAAATAAGATTTATTATTATTATTATTATTATTATTATTATTATTATTATTATTATTATTATTATTATTATTATTATTATTATTATTATTATTATTATCATCATCATCATCATCATCATCATCATCATCATCATCATCATCATCATCATTAATGTTATTATTATTATTAATGTTCTTATTATTATTATTATTATTATTATTATTATTATTATTATTATTATTATTATTATTATTATTATTATTAGTCATTAATCATGACTATGTTGATTGAATTGTTAGTTAACACAAGTAATGAAATTACTCTTTTCATATTATTCCTCATGGATGGTGTATCTTATTTAGATTAGCTAATGAAGTAAATGGGTGAAAATATCAAATCCAAAAACACTAATAAGCGTAAAATTACTAATGAATAAACCTAATCCTTCATTTAATCCTATTTTTGAAACATCTAATTAAAGATATCTTTTGTTACTACTTGAAACAAAATACTTCCATAAATCCTTTATTTATTCCAATTATATATTTTACAACACACCTTATTCACTTTATCAATGGATTTATCATGAATATTGAAACTCATGAAGAAACTACTAAAGATAAACAAGATGCCTTAGAAAATGAAAATTTTGGTTGAATATCTTAATATAAACCTCCATAAAATTTATTTAATCTTATATATACCACTACTATCAATAATATTCCTATTCATATACTCTAGTAACCTATGTGACATCCACAAAAAATTTGGGGGTATCATGAGAACTTCAATAAATTATTTCTCCCATTCCTATGAGTAAAATCTTCACCCCTCTTATGATGGTTAACAATATTCCATTACCAAAATTGTTTAACAAATATTCCCTTGAGAAGAATTTTATAAATACACATGCCAAGGTATTGTAGCTAAACCAAGGTGCATTGATAGATATTCATGTCATGTATTTACACAATTTACTCGATGATTAATGAATACCTAAGATAGTAGATCACCCTTTAATAATAGGATTCATAGTTCTAAATATTCTTTTATATGAAGGTAAATATGATATAGAGAAACATACTAGATCATTCCACGTAACTTGTTTGTACTATGTATACAATGACAAACTATAGACCAAGTTATTTCCTATAACTTTGAAGAGATATGAAGTGAGGTTGTTCTATCATCTCCAAATCAATTATGTAAGGAAATTCAACCAATTATATGACCAATTAGTATTAGAATGTTTCCATCAAAACTAATGTTGAGTTATCTTATGCATAAATTGCTAAGTTAAATCAAGGGTTTAATGAACCAATAAATAGCTATGTGCTTTGATTCAAAATAAATATAGCTAAAATGACTTGTGTTATGGATAAAATGGAATTACAAGATATACTCAGTCATTGTTTGATGGAACCACTCCATGAGGAAATTATATTTAGGAGATTAAAGTTATTTGATAAGTTATGAAATATAGTGAGTGACAGATAAAAGAATTTTATTATTATGAATAAAAGTAAGTGTGTACATCAAATTTTACAAAAAATTAGATAATGAGGTTTAAAATAAAACTAAAGTATAGGATTAGACCAAGAGATAATAATAATGAAGTGAATACTATAGTCAATACAATCTCATAACATATAAATCAATTACAATTTGTAGATCCACAAAATGTATAGTTTTAATGATTATAGTTACCTCCTCATGCGTTTCCAAAGAATATTTTCATGTGTATCATTATCACACTCCTTGATCCATAAGATATAGATCCAAGTAGACATATACCAATGAACTATGATTGTAATGCATAAATTTTTAGTATCATCCAATTCTAAAGCATTAAATTAATAAATGTTTAAAGATAATAAATAAGGTACAAAATATGATATATTATAACATTATCTATTTTCACACTCACAAAGATGAGTATTGATAGTAGAATAATGGAAATTTACAATTTAAGATATTTAGCGATAATTTCCATAGACGTGTCAAATTCAAACCAAGGACACTTCAATGGTACTTTATAGATTAAAAATCTATCATCCACATACAACATATGATCATCCACTTAATAATATAATTAGGTATATTCTACCTTTGTGACCCATGATCACATTCAATGATACTGAAATAATTGATGGCGATTCATTTTTATATGCATTGATCATATGAGCTTATAGTGATGAATAGCCTTTATATATTATAATTATTCATAATGGTTCACATTAGAACATTGCTCAATGGTACTTATGAGATTTATGAACATAGTGATACAATATTACCTTGTTATGCTTTTAGTGGTTTATTTTAGTGAAATTTTTATATTCATTAAGATAAAAGAATAACACGAAGGAATTAGATAATGGTATTAGAATTTATAAGAAAGGTAAACGTATATGAAAATCTAAAAAAATGACAAATATATACAACATAAGTTTCTATTTTTTATATTTATATTTTTAGAAGATAGTTATGGAATGGATGAAGAAAAGGTTGAGGCAATGATTGAGTTGCCCATTCTAAGAACCATCTCATAGATAGAATGTTTCAACAGTTTAGTAAATGTTTACATAAATTTATTTAATATTTTTTCTGGTATTGTTACACCAATAATAGATTTCATAATGAGAAAATAATCTTTGTGGAGAATGGAAAAAATATATAGGTTTCAATAGTTGAAGATATTGTTGTCAATTTCTTTTTTTAGCATTTCCATATTTTACAAATGTGTTTCAGTTAAAATGAAATGCTTCACATATGCATACTGGTGATATTTTTATTAAGGCATATAACATATTTTAATGATAATTTGAATGAGGTAACAAATAAATCTTCTACATACAATGTTATATTTTATGCCATTATACTAGATTCAAAGCTACTTATGCCATGAATTCACACACATTGAATGATAAACCATGAAACCCTAAGATAATAGCTTACCCTTTAATAATAAGATTAATAATACCATGTATCCATTTATATGAATGTAAAGATGATCCTAAGTAGCATATTGGATCATTGCATATAATTTGTTTGTATTAGGCATAAAATGACAAATTATTGACAAATTTATTTCCTAAAAGTTTTAAGGGATATTAACTAAGATTTTTTTATGATCTCCCTATTAATTATGTAAGATAATTCAACCAATTCATCAACCAATTAGTATCAAATATTTCCATCAACATCATTAAGGAGTTATCCTATGCATAAATTACTATGTTAAACTAAGGGTCTAATGTAATAATTCTGGATCTGATTTACACACTTGCAATAGAAAAATGAACCTTTACATGAAGGTAATAATAATATATTTTATTTGATTATATATTTAGGATGTCTAATACAATGGACTAATATAGTATATATAGCTCTATGAACTCCTTCAAGATATGAGTCAAGGTTAATCTTGAAATTCACAAATCTCTCCAAGTATTTCCAATTCCTAATTTATTCTCTCACATATCTCTATCTATGTGAGTTGTAAAATAACATAATTATTTATTTTTATCTAAAGATTACAATATTACTCACCCGTGTGAGTACTAACACAAATATACCTAAAATTTTCCCTCTTTGTGCTAACATGGCAGAAAATAAAACATGTTATGTTGCCATTACACTCTTATAATAGTGCATAGATGAGGTAAAAATCCATAAATATTCATATTTAAGTTAATTTATGTGAATAAAATAATGTATACATAAGTTCCTAAAAAAACATAGATAAAGAGGTTTTGAATAAAATTGAATTATAAGGTTAAACCAAGTGGTAATAATAAAGAAGTGATAACTACAATTAATATAGTTCATAACCTATAAATAAAGATAAAATTGATAGATCCACCAAAAAGGATGGTCTCCATGATTACCATTACCTCCTCATGTGATACTAAAGAAGATTATCGAGTGTATCCTTATCTCACTCCTTCATCCATAACAGTTGGATCCAAGTAGACATAACAATGTATAAATTGGGAGTATCATCTGATTGTGAGGCATTAAACTAATAGATGTTTAAATCTAAGACATAAGATATAAATATCTCATAGATGACAACATTAAATGTTTGATCACTCTAATAGTGGAATCTAGATTGATGAAAAATGGAAACTAAAAATTAAATATATTTAGTGATCATTTTCATAAATACGTGTTAATTGAAAATAAGGACACTTCAAAGGTACTTTATACATTAAAAATGTAACCTCTACCTATAACATATGATCATCACAAGATGCAATCATTAGTATACTTAATAATATTATATCTTAGTCACCCATGACAGAACTTAATGATAACAATGTAGTTGATGATGATTCATATGTGTATGAATTTTTTAAATGAGACTACATTGATGAATAACCTTTACATAATGTAATTATTAATGATGGTTAGAGTGAGAACATTGCATGATGGCACTTATGAGAATGATGAACATAGTGCTTTGAGATTACATTGACATTGATTTTGTGGTTCATTTTGATGATATTTTTATATTGATTAAGATTAAATAAAATCACTAAAGTCAATTGAGAATGGTTTTATTATTTATAATAAAGGAAAAGGTCTATCAAAATCTAAAAGTTTGTAAGTTTATAAAAAAGATTTTTTTTTTTTTTAGAATATGGTGTTAGAATGGATGAAGAAAAGGTAAAATCAATTATTTAATGACCTATTAAAAGAATAATATACTAGGTAAGATGTTTTAATGATTTAGTAAATGTTTATATGGATTCCATTAAGAAATTTAGTGTTATTGTTTCACCAATAATAGATTTCATCATGGAAAAATATTTTTTGTGGATAAGGGAAACAACATAAATATTTGAATATTTGAATAAAAATATGATATAAAGTTTGTATTAAAATTACCATATTTTAACACAGTCTTTTAGGTTGATTATGATGATTCATATGTGGGTGTTGGTATTGTGTTGAGTCAAGAACTATATATCATAGCATATTTTAGTGATAATTTAAATGAGGTAAAAGATATTTAATCTACATATGATGGTGAATTTAATTCCCTTATACATTCGTTAAGAAACTAGAGGCTTATATGATTCCTAAAGAGTTTATCCTATTTACACACCATGAGGCCTTGAAATATGTGAACACTCAAATGAATTAAAATTGTAGACAATTAAGGTAGGTCTATTTATTACAAGGATATACTTTTATTTATAAATATAATGAGGAAAGATGAGGTTTTATCGAGGAGATTAGCATTGTAAACTATTATGGTGTGGGAAGTAATTGGATTTGAAGTTGTTAAGTAATTGGACGATATTTATCCAAAATTTTAGAAGACAGTCAAACACTTTATCAATGAATTAGTTGAGACATGTAATTTTCATGATGAGTATCTTATAAAATATGGTTAACTCTTCAAGATAAAAATATTATGCATTATAGTTAGGTCTGTGATACATACTATTGTATGAGAATTACACAATGGTGATTTGGGTGGGCACTTTAATGAGAACAAGATAATAGATTTTGTAGAGGAAAAGTATTTTTTGCTAAATATGAAGAGAGATGTAGAAATCTATGTTTAAATATGTAGGTTATTCTAGTAGGATAATAGTCATGCACAAAATATAGGGTTATAGATGTTATTACTAGGACCAAGAGGATGGTAGACATATTTGAGTTGGAACTTTATACTACAATTGCCAAATACATAAAGAGGTAATGATTCAATATTTTTTTATTGTAGATAGGTTTAATAAGGTGGTTATTTTTATTAAATGTAATAAAATGGATGATACCATTATAGTATTATGTTCACATTTAAAACATGTTGTGAGGTTACATTATGTTACAAAAACCATTATGTATGATAGGGATACAAATCAAATAAAGCATTTTAGAGTATAAAATCCAATTATTAGTTACATACGTATAGAAAAGGAACATAATTTTATAATCACACTAGGTGGAATAACTACATGTGGCTTGACATAAATCCTCATAGTATTGGATAGATAAAAATTATTAAACACTAATATAAGGTTGATTTGGGTCAACTCAATTGACTACACTTTACCTTATTTTTTCAAGTTTCTATCCCTCAAAAGAATATCTAGAATTTTGAGACAAATGATGTTGATTTTTGGATTTGCACATGTTACCAGTGTTGAGGATAACAAATTTAGAGAGATAAAATATAGTCATAGGTGAAAATATATTCATTATACCCTAATTCCATGTAGATTATTACCGACAAATAGGTCAATATCAACCAATGATATTTAGTCGATCCTTCAGAAATAACTCAATGTAGACCATAAATAAATTAAATGACCAAATGAGCCATAGGTGAGGTTATCCTTGATTTTATTTCTATAATATAATAAAATATATATATTCAACTATAAATTCTAAGTATCATCATGTATTTAATACATTATATATTTAGCATATTCCCTTATGAAATTTGAAGAATGAACAACACTCTTTTATTATTAAATATATTCTTGAATGACATATTAATTTATTCAAATTAAATTTAAAGTTATATTTAAATTATATTAATCCTACCCATTAATAAATATTATGTTAAAACATATTTAAGAACTTATATGAATATCAAATATTTCATAGCCTTAGGTTTTCCCTTAGGGCTTCATCCTCCCAAGGATTTAAATTCAAGTATTAGGGTTTTACATTTAATTTATATTTTTTAATATTCCTTAATAATACACACTTATCATGACCATTTTACATGATAATTATTACTTAACACGAGGAATTAAATTATTATTTGCATATTATTTTACATCTATATTGTATATTATTTGTATTAGCTAAGTAAGCAAATGGATAATAAATATTAAATATAAATACATGAATAAGGTTAAAATTATAAATTTATAATAAAAGCCTTGCTTCAATCCTATTTTTAGAATATTCAATCATAAATACCTTTAGTTAATGTTATCTACACCAGACTATTACATGCAGCAATTAGTTTTTCCTATCATGGATTGTACAACATTCACTATTCACTCCATCGATAAATTTATCATGAATATTAAGAATTATGAAAAAACTAATAAATATCAAGAATATTCCTCTAAAATGAAAATTTATTTGAATATATTAACATAAACCACACAAAATCAAATAAATATTATATATAAGAAGAGATGAGCATAAAAAGTCTTCTCAAGATTCAACATAACGTATCTAGGCCACTATTATCAATACTATTCATATGCCCATGCTTTAGTAACATATGTTTCATACACCCCAAATTTAGAGGAAGCTTTAGGCATTTAGAATATTACATTTCCCATTCCTAGACAAAAAAAACATTTATGTATCCCATGACAAATACAAATATTCCATTGATACTCTTTCATAATGAACATTCCCTTGAGTAAGTTTTTAAAGCTATGTATGCCAAAGTGTTATAGCTAAATGATGGTGCATCGAGATCTATTTATGCCATATATTTACACACTTTGATCGATAATCCATGACCTCCTGATATAGTAGGCTACCCTTTAAAAATAGGATTCATTTCTCCAAGTATCCATTTATACAAAGGTAAAGATGATCCCATGTAGCATATTGGATGATTCTATGTAACTTATTTGTACTAAACATAAAATGAAAAGATATTGACCAATTAATTTCCAAGAAGTTTTAAGGACTATTAGCTAAGATGTTCCTATCATCTCCCTCTTAATTATGTACGATAATTTAACCCATTGGTTGACTAATTGTTATCAAATGTTTCCACAGACATTGATGGGGAGTTATCCTATGTATACATTACTATTTTAAACCGAGGATCTAATGAACATATCAATAAAAAAATGCTTTGATAAAAAAATATGATAGCCAATATGACTAATGTTATGGCTAAAAATGGATAAAAATATATATTTAATCAAACTTTGATAGAACCACTCCATGAGTCAAATATATTCTAGAGGTTGAAATTATTTGATGAGTTATGCCATATAGTTAGTGATAAAAAACATCAATTTAATTTATGTGAATAAAATTAAGGACACATAAAATCCTACAAAAAAATTATATGAATATTTTTGAAATAAAATTTAATTATAAGGTTAAACCATCTGGTAAAAATAATTAAATGAAGATTACAATCAATGTGTCTTCATAACCTACAAACTAGTTTTTAATTGAAAGATTCACCAAAGAGATGACTATAATGATTACCATTACCTCTTCATGTGATATTAAATAAGATTCTAGAGTTTATTCTTATCACATTGATTCATCCAAAAGATCTCAATCTAAGTAGACTTACACTAGGGAACTATGACTATATTGCATAAATTATAATTATCATCAAATTATAAGGAATTAATGAATATATATTTAAAGCTGAGACATCAGATACAAGGTCTCATACATGAAAACATTATATTTTTGTGGACTCCCACAAAGTAATCTTGATTGATAAATAATGGAATCAAAAATTTAAGATCTTTAGTGATAACTTTCAAAGGTACTTTATGCTTTAAAATTGTATCCTCCACCTAGACCATACAATCATCCACTTGATACTATAATTAGTACACTTAGTAATATTATATCTCAATCACCCATGATCACATTCAATGAGAACCAGATACTTGATCATGATTTAAATTTTTATGCATTGTTCATATGAGCGTACATTGATGAATAACCATTACATAGTATAATGATTGATATATGTTAGAGTGAGAACATTGCATGATTCAACTTAATAAAGTGATGAGCATAGTTCTATGATACTAACTTGGTATGTTTATAATGGTTTAGTTTGATAATATTTTTATATTTATCAAGAGTAAACAATGTCACTCATGGAAATTGTGACTGGTATTATAAAATATAAGAAAGGAAAATCTATATTCAAATCTAAAGAATTTTAAGTTTATACAAAATAACTTTGTCTCTTTGTTATTTATATTTTTACAAGATGGTGTTAGAATTGATGAAAAAAAGGTAAAATCAATGATTGAGTGGCATATTCCAAGAATCATATCACATATAAGACATTTTAATGGTTTGGTGAATGTTTCTATAGATTTCATTAAGAACTTTAGTGGTATTATTGCACCAATAATAGATTTCATCTGGGGAAAATATTTCTTATAGACAAGGGAAGAAGCATAATTATTTTAATAGTTGAATTAAAATGTTTGAAGAAATGTTTTATCATTACCATAATTTAACAAAGTGTTTGACTTATATTGTGATGCTTCACATGTGGGTATTGATTTTTTTTTTGAGTCAATATGTAAGGCCTATAACATATTTTAGTTATAATTTAAATGAGTTAAAACATAAGTACTCTACATATGACATTGATTTTAATTCCATTGTACATTAATTAAGACACTAGTGCCTAAAGAGTTTATCCTATTTACAAACCATGAGGTCTTGAAGTATGTGAACACTATAAAAGACAATTAAAATAGTTGACATACAAGGTGGTTGTACTTATTAAAAGGATATACTTTTGTTTTGAAATATAAATAAGGAAAGATGATGTCTTGATTAGGAAAGTGGTATTATAAGCTATTACGGTAGGTTAAGTAATTGGATTTTATTTTCATAAGGAATTGAATGATACTAATCATAAAAATTTGAATTTAGTTGAACAATTAAGGATTAATATAGTGCATGAGACATGTAAGATTAATAATGAGTATTTTATACAATATGGTTATATATTCAAGGTGAAATCATTATGTAATCCATTTTGTTCCATGAGAGACAATGTTTTAATGGAATTACATAGTGATGGTTTGGGTGGATTCTTTTATGAGAACAAGATACTAGCTTTGGCGGAGGAGAAGTATTTTTGGCCAAATATGAAGGGATATGTGGAAAGGTATGCTTCAAGATGTAAGATATTATAACTAGATAATGGCCATATAAAATAACATACGATTGTTTATGCCATTATTTCTACCCAGAGGATGTTGGGCATATTTGAGTAGGGACTTTATATTAGGGGTGTGAAATTCATAGAGAAGTAGTGATTTAATTTTTTTTTGTAGATAGGTTTTATAAGGTGGTTCATTCTATTACATGTATTAAAACTAATGATTCCATTAGATTATTATATATTTATTTAAAACATGTTGTTACATTACATCATTTTCTGAAAACCATTACTCAAGATAGGGATACAAAAAATTAACATCATTTTTTGAGGACTCTATGCAAGAAAAAAAGAAATAAACTAAAATTTTATAAGACCCTCAAACATATGGATAAATATAAGTAGTAAATGTGAGTTTGGGAAGTCTATTGAGATGAATATTTGGAGACAAGCCAAAGTAATGTGACTTAGTTGTAGCATAAGATGAATTTACATATAATAGTTTTGCACATAGATAAATAGGGAAATCACCATTTAAATTTATTAATGGAATAAATCATAAAGGATTTTATATTTGGTATTTTTAGTAATTTTATAAAGACTTAATGATGATGCAAAATCATTTGTAGACCATATGTAACAATTTCAATAAGTAAAAACAAAGCTACACAAAACTAATCAAACGTATAAGGCAACAACAAATGTAAGAATAATGCCAAATGTATTTGAATACATAAATTTGGTGATGGTGTATTTTATAAAATAATTTTTTTAGCAAGGAACATACAACAAGAAGAACTACAATAAGGTTGGTCTATGTATAATTGTGAAGAGAATTAGTGATAATGCTTATGTTGTGAGTTTACAACAATTTTTTTTATATTTATCAAATACTTAATGTTTCATATTTATTTTATTTTAATAGAAGATATGATGAATATAAATAGGGTGAAGAAGTGTATTGTAAGAAATATACATCTAAATTTAAGACATAAAGGATACTACACATTATAGATAAGAAGATAATGAACACAAGGCAAGACATCTATAACAGGTAAAAAATTCTTGGATTTCATAATGGGAGTTTAAAATTATTGACAGGAATGAATTTTGTGAATATAATAAGGGACAAATGTAGGAGATAAATTTATATCAAACATAAGAGAATGATTCACACACCTATGTTTTGTTTTCCATAAGTTTTTATCTAGGAACCTATTTGAGCTTATTTTTTTTCCATGAATATATTGTAGATTAGAATGCTCCCATAACCATTCTAGACATCAAAGGTTGATTTCCATTTGTTTTGAAGACCATAACTGACCATCTAAGGGTCTAAAATTATATTTTAATATTTTTAAGTCCTCCAAATGTGATCCTCTCCTCTAGTGTCAATCTTGTTCTAGATCATCATTGTGCTCTCCTTCCTTAGATTCCCTTGCAAATTCTCACCCACTTGGCCCATTCAAAAATTTACCATTGCTCCTACTCCACTCCATTTTTTTTGTTCTTTAATATGTTTATGTTGAATGTGAAGGATTAAAAGATAAAATAGACTGCCTTTGTAATTTTGTTAAATGGTTGTGTGTAAATGATAACCATATTAAGTGTAGGGGGCAAGTCAATGAAATGTCTTAATACTTACCATTGTTGCATATGATTTTGTAAGCCCCATTTCATTAACAATGTGTGTATATTTCATAAAAATTTGATTTCCCATCATTTCTTCACATGGATTATGACTATTGGAATCTTATAAAAGTTAATAATTTTGTTTTTCCAATATTGAAGTGGAGGGTTTTTAATAGATTAGCTTTGGACTCCTCTCAATCTCATCAGATAATTCAATTAATGATGCTTGTTGAATTAATATTCAAATCAACAAAATCAACATAGTGGAAATCAAGTTTTTTTTACTTGACGAGGATGATTAAATATTTCCTTCCAAATGCTATCTTTTTTAGGAGCTTCAGTAAATCTATGTTTAGATAGCTTGGGATCTGGGCTTTACTATTTTTAAAGTATTAAAGTGGTTTGGGGATGTTCTTGTCATAAGTGTTCTTCAAAGATATTTATTTTATTATAGATTTATTTTATTTTTCTAATTAATCTTATTTTATAGATGTCTATATCTTTTTGGTCGGATTTTTTTTTCTTGATTACTAACCTGACCACATATCATTCAAATATGTTGGGCGAGGGATTTATTAGCACTATTGTAAATAGTAAATAAAAAATGAAGTTGTAATAAAATAAATTAAAAATACCGAATATAAATTAATTTCTAAAATATTATTAACCTAATCATATTATTGTGAATGATATATCACAAAGAGATCAAGAATAAGAACCAACAACTAAATTGGATCCTCTCTTGAATTCCAAATTATTGTTATCATCATTTTTTATGTTTTAAATTCAATTAAAAAAAATTATGTTTATATAAAAAATAATAATAATATATCCAATAGAAATTGTCTTCCAATAAAAACTGTCAAATACATTTGTAGAACCGAATTATATAATTTGGCCTAAAGGATTTATAAAATTTGGATTTAGAAAAATATAAAGTTTGTATATGATATATAATTTTTTTTAAAGTTATATATATAAAAATTCAGTTCTACATTTTAACCACACTTCTTGGGGATGTTGTAGGAATATTTTTAATATTTAAAAATATTGGAGAGAAGCGTTGCTTAGGATAAGCTGAAGAGAAATATTCATATCTAAAGATATACAATGAGTAAATAAACATGGTGTTCTATATTCATGCCCGAGAACATTATTATAGTAAGCAAATAAGTTCTGTTTTAAAACTAATTCAATTGCTTTTAATTTATATGATATCGGTTTGATTTTTTCCATAGTTTATCCCCATTCAACGCAATTATTTACTTTTCAAATCAACGCGAGAAATTACATATATCGCCAAAGGAGGATAAAATGTTAGAGAAATAATGTAATTACTCTAATTCTTAATAGTTTTCAACAGTCTTTTAATATAATTAAAATACATAAATAAGGCCATACGGCCGTCAAATTTATGCATTAAAGCGCGTGTAAATGAAAGATAACCTATAACATAGTCGAAGTGGATGCACCCACAAAATGTGAATCATAAACTCGGTAGTTTACTCAGTTTAGATCCAGTTATGGCGGATATCAAAAACTTGATGATCAAACATATCAAAATTGATTAAGTTAAATATCTTTTCGAGGTTATAGCTGTGACAAAATTTTATATTCACATAAGTTTTTTGAATTTGTGACTTAGAATGCCATAATCTTAAACTTCACCATCTAGAAACAATTCATTTTCAGAAGTCGTATGCTGAATATTCCATGGGGAGTAGGAATATTTCATGCTGTGATGCCAACATCATATTACATTTTATATTTTGGGCTATATTATTATAGTATTTTTGTTTTAATAATATTGCTTATATTTAATCTTATATTATTATGTAAATTATATTGACTTGTGGGCTTGATTATTGTAATTCTCATTTTCATATATTTTTATAAAAGTTATGTTATTATATTTCCACTACATGAATGTTAAGATTTAATCTATATAGATTCATATGGTTACAATAGATATTTAATGAGTAATTGATTATTGTATGATCGGTAGATTTCTTATGGTTCTTTATTGCTCTATTTACTATCGGCAACATTTTATGCTTCATATATTTTAATGATTGGAAGTTCATATATTTCATATGATTCGATACCATCAATCTAATCATGTCTGCAGATTGTGTTTTGTTATGTACTCTTGGCGAGTATGATGAGCTGTTAAACATATAATTTATATTTTGCATGTCGGTATAGGTACTAAAATACTGTCTTTACTACTTGAAGCAACAAGCATGACACACTTTTACGATACACGACTCTGAGCATTTTAAAAACCTCCTGCGATTCCATCCTCTTTCACTTGCATTCTTTCTTATGAGTAAACCTTTAATTTATTCTCATATACACCTACAATAACATCATTGTCTATTTAAAACAAACTTAATATAATGTATAGACGTCTTTAAGCTCTTAGTTCAGTCTGACTTTACATAGGTCAATTTTCCCAGTCCTTGTAAGTACTACCAGTAAATATGGACTAATCTAGTTTAAAAGAATCCACTCAAAGACACAATTATTTTAGAATATTAAACCCATCCTTAAGGTCAACACATTATCTTGGCATATTGGTGGCATGATAAATTATTTAATTAGAACAATTTATTAAAAAAACATGGTCTCTTTTAAAAAGGAATTGGCACATATCTCATATACATCTATACACTATTGCACACTATGAAAATCTACCATGTTCTTCCAATATTGAAAGCTGATCGTGAAGAGTAGTCACAATCTAAGTTTAAATCGATCAAAATACAAGTCAAATCTAGTATATTAGAGCATCAAAGCACAATATTAACTGCATACCTATAGTGAAAGAACATAATTTTACAATATCGATTGGTGGGATAACTACATGTGGAGTTGCATCCCTCCTTAGAGTATTGGATGATTTTTACATAAAATGTGTTAAATCATCATACAAGGGTGATAGGGATCAACACAACTCATTACACTTTCTACTAATTTTTTAGGTTTGTAGCCATCAAAATAATATTTAGAATTCTAAGGCAAAGGACTCTGATTTCTACATATATGTGTATCATTGACATTCATAATCAAAAACTTAAGCAAAGCAAATATTGTTGTGGGTTAACATCTATTGACTATGCCATTGTTTAACATAGGTTAGTCCCAACAAATAGGTTAGTATCAACTGATGATATTGACTTGATCCTTTAAAATAAACTTAGTGTAGACCATGAATTAGTTCTAAAAGGAATGGACGATAGGCATGTTTATCCTTGATTTTCACTTCCAGAATACAATCACATTTAGAAAATCAACCATATAATGTAAGAATCATGATCTATTTATTACATTATATATTTATCATATTTTTTTACTAAATTAGATGAGTCAATATCACACTTTTACATGCAGATGAATGCTTGGATGCCATATATTGATCTACATTACATTTAAAAGCTATATTTTAATTATATTAATCTCACACGTTAATTGAAAAATTGGAAAAATATATTGGTGAACCCATACACATATAGAATAGTGCATAGCCTTAGGCTTTACTTTAGGGCTTCATCCTCGTATGATTTTAAATTTCAACCTTTAGATTTTATTTTTAAATTAGGTTTTTTATTATTATTTAATATAAGACATTAATCATGACCATGCCAAAAAATAATAATTTTTTAGATATATACGGGGTTTTGAGTGGCCCCCATCCATATAAAACATTTTTACAAAAAATACCATAGAGGATATGGCTAAAAATAAAGACCAGTAAAGCAAGCATGGAGTGAAGCCAAACAAAGACCAAAAAAGACAAACAAAAAAAAAATCTATAGAAATAGTTTTGAGAGAGAATCTGAATGCAACCCCAAAGCCAACCAGTAAAAAATAGAAAAACAAAAAACCATATGACATAAAAACCAAACCTTTACTTAGGTCAGAGCCATATCATCTAGGACTTCCACAAAATAATTTCTCTACACTTAAAATTATTGGTAGAGACCTAATCAAAAACTGAGAACTTGTGTTCTTATGAAGACACTTTCCTACCTCCCATAGAATTAGATGCATTATTTTTATCAAGACATCCCTATAATGCCTTTGAAACTACCCTTTTTGGCAATTTCCCAAGCTAGTGAGGGTCTACAACCAAACCACGGTCCACCACTTTTGACAAATTTTTAACCACTTCCAACCTAACATTATTATTATGAATTTCCCTCTATTGAGTTATTTATCTAATTAGCATTTTTATCTATTCCATGGGTGGAAGTGTTATAAAGTGTCCTTATTAATATCCCAAAGAACATACTTTTTGTTGTAATTCTTTCATAAATCTCATTAAGAGCATAAAATGAGTTTCTAGAGCATGAAAAGCTAACACCAGGACCACACCAAAACCATTAAAGAAAATGAATGATAATTTGGAGAGAGGGCCAAAATCATACTTGGTAATGTCCTTCAAGATGCCAATATTATGATATTTCTTGATGAATAAAGACACAAAATCATAAACCACCTTGATGTTAGAACGTAACGTGACGAGATTTGAAGCAAACAAAGAAGCCACCTTGACTTTGACGTGACTATGCATACCCTGATCTATATAATTAGCTGCAAACACTAGTGAAAGATCCTCAAAAAACTCTTTCCATTGGCACCTAGAATATGTTTTTTAATATCACCCAAGAACTTCCCTCTTCAAATGCTATTTCTTGAATACAAATTTAGCCATATATAGTAGGAGTGGTCAACATAATTTTAATCCCAAGGTCCATGATAAACCCAACAACACCTAGAGAAGGCATGTCACAAACTAAGTGGACATATAGAGGAAAATAAACACCATTTAGCTTAGGGAAAATAGGCTATATCAAGGCCATTCAGGGTGATCAAATGACATCATGAAAACATCTCAAGGTATACATGTCACATGCTTACCATCAATCAATCCAATAAATAGGCATCCTTTACATTTATGTGAAAATAATCACATAGGATTAATCATTATGATTGATTATGGTGAAGGATTTAGTAGAAGATTAGACCCATCCACTAAAAATGTTGATAAGCATTGCAACAATGCCACTAGGTTGTCAATATGCCAAGACACCCCATTTTTGTAATTTTTTTAATAAAAAACAATACAAAAGGAAAGATGATAAAATTATCATTCCAAATTGAAAAATATAAGGGATGGAAGATCCTCCTATATTTCTCATAAATTGTCTACTTGGCTTATTTTAAATTGATCAATACCACAATTTGCTATGAAATCAACTATAACATTAGCTTCATGATAACAATGATTAGACTCTAGGTATGAATAGAGAAGAAATCTATCCCAAACACATGATAAAATGTTTTATATCTTTAAAAAAGTAGTAAATTTTTTTAGAAATAAAAAATGATAATATGTGAGTCCCCTTAAATGCTGAGCTTATCAATATTGGATTGGATTATATGTTTCATCCTATTGAAATGTATCTGAGTCTCTAACTTACCATTTTTTTCTTTTTTTCCAATAATTATAGTTAACCCATTAATGGGGATGTAGATTGAAAATTATCACTTAATATAAGTGTAAAATTATCAAGTTATAACAATATGAAGAGAGTAATTTGAATGAAATTATCACTTAACATAAATCTAAAATTACGAATGAACAATCCCATTCCTTCCTCCAATCCTATTATTTCAACATCGAATTCAAGGTACCTTTTTTTACTACTTTAAATAAAAGACTTTCATAGCTCCTTTATTTCTTTCAATTTCAGATTATACAATAGACCCTACTCACTCTATTGATGGATTTTCCATGAATATTGAAACTCATGAAAAAACTACTAAAGATCAACAAAATGCCTTGGAAAAATAAAAATTTAGTTAAATATCTTAACATGAGCCCACATAAAATTACTTCAATATTATATATACCACTACTATCAGTACTAATCATATGCCTCTAATCTAGTAACCTATGTGACATCCACCAAAAATTTGTGGGTAGCATAAAGACTTAAATAAATTCTCTTTCCCATTCGTACATAGAACAATTTCACCCCTCCTATGATGGTTACAAATATTCCATTACCAAACTTATTTAATGAACATTCCTTAAGAAGAATGTGATATATCTACATGCCAAGGTGTTGTAGCTAAATCAAGGTGCATCAAGAGATATTCATTACATGGATTCACACACTTTTCTTGATAAGCTATGAGCCCCAGAGATAATATATCACCCTTTACCAATAGGATTCATAGCTCTAAATATCCATTTATAGGAAGGTAAATATGACCCCAAGCAACATATTAGATTATTTCATGTAACTTGTTTGTACTATTCATATAATGACAAATTATTGACCATGTTATTTAAAATAACTTTGAATAACTATGAATTAAAGTTGTTTTATGATCCCCCACTTAATTATTTAAGATGATTCGGCCCATTAGTTGACCGATTTCTATTAAAATGTTTCCATAAACATCAATGATGAGTTATCTTATGCATAAATTACTATGTTAAATCAAGGGTCTAATGAGCTAATCAATAACTATGTTCTTTGATTCAAACTTATGCTAGCCAAAATGATCAGTGTTATGGATAAAATAGGATTAAAATATATACTCAATCAAAGTTTGATAACACCACTCCATGAGTGAATTATGCTGAAGAGGTTAAAATTATTTGATGAGTTATGACATATAGTGATCAACAAATAAATCAAGTTGACTTCTATTAATAAAATTAAGTATACATCAAATTCTACAATAACTTACACAATGAAGTTTAGAATAAAACTGAAGTATAATGTTAAACCAAGTGACAACGAGAATGAAGTGAAGATTTTAGTCAATGTAGTTTCATAACATATAAATCAATTACGATTGACACATCCATCAAATTAGTATTTTTCATGATTATAATTTACCTCCTCATGTGTTACCAAAGAATATTCTCAAGTGTATCATTATCACACTCCTTCATCCATTAGATATAGATCAAAGTAGACTTATACTAATGAAATATGATTATAATTCATAAATTATGAGTATCATTAGATTGTGAAACACTAAACTAATAAATGTTTAAATCTGATAAATATTGTACAAGATCTTATAGATGATAACATTATCTATTTTTGTATTCCAAAAGAGGAATATTGATTGCAAAATAATGAAAATTGACAATTCAAGATATTTAGTGATAATTTCCATAAACATGTGTTAAATTGAAATTAAGGACACTTCAGTAGTACTTTATTAGTTAAAAATGCATCCACCACCTACAACATATGATCATCCACTTGATAGTATTAATAATATGCTTAGGTATATTCTACCTTAGTGACCCATGATCATAATCAGTGATAGTGAAATAATTAATGATGATTCATATTTTTATGTATTGTTTGTATGACCATACAATGATGAACAACCTTTACATATTATAATGATTCATAATGGTTCAAGTGAGAACATTGAAAAATGTACTTATAAGAATCACGAACATAGTGGTACATAATTACCTTGGTATATTTTTGGTGATTTATATTTCCACCACATACAACATATGATCATCTACTAGATAATATCAATAATATGCGTATCTATATTCTACCATAGTGACCCATGATCAAAATCAATGAAAGTGATATAATTTATGATGATTCATATTTTTATGCATTGTTCCTATGAGCCTACAGTGATTAATAACCTTTGGATAGTATATTGATTCATAACTGTTCAAGTGAGAACATTGCACAATGCACTTATGAGGATTATGAACATAGTGGTACATGATTACATTGGTAAGTTTTTGGTGGTTTATGTTAATGATATTTTTATATTCATTAAAATAAATAAATAACACTAAGGAATTTGTGAAAGGTATTAAAATTTATAAGAAAGGAAAAGCTATATTAGAATATAAACAATGAGGGAAATAACATATTCTTAAAGATTTTTGAAAACACCATAATTTTATGAAACCTTTTAAAATAAATTAGAGGAAACATAACTTTAACAAAAAAATCATAACCAAGGAGTTGTAAATGGAAGAGGAGAAAATGGAGAAGGTATTTAATACATAATCAGTGAGAGTGCAAAGTGAAGAGAAGGTTATGACGATAGTGGAGGCATCTAGCTCTGGTGTGGTGGGCCACAAGTAAACTAAGGTAGAATGGTGTGAATAGTCAAATAGAAAGGTGGGTGAGGATGATGACCTAAAGGATAAAGTAGGAATAGGTGTTAGGTAAATTTAGTAGAGCATAAGAAAATAACTAGGCAAAATCAAGGAAGGGGAAGGCACAATTCTCAAGTTTAAGATCAGGTCTTATCTTCCTTAAGGTAGATTGAATCATTTCTTGATTCCCTAGAATATTTTTAGGGATAAAAAAGTTGGGTATGAGTAATGGCCTATCAAGAAGAGGATCCTCTCAAAAGGAGAGAGAATTTGGAGCTTCAGTAGGAGAAGAAAGGATTTTGTTTAAGTAATTAGTATATTTATATTATATTAAAAGCTCTAACCCATTCCATATCTATGATTTTTTGGTAAAGAAGCTATTCTCAGGACACATCCTGGATCAGATATAATTATTGTTCCTAAAAGTTAGATTCATTCAAAAAAATTACTTGAGAATGAATTAGTTTATGTAGAGGGTTTTATGGAGAATTGAGACATAGATTTTTCCTAGGAAAAAACTCTAAAGATGGCATACCTAGGTGATGTTCCCTTAATTTACTCTAACTTTCTACCTATTCTAAATATAGGAGACAGACTTTTAGTGGTGGGTTTAAAAAGGGGAAATAAATCATTTATTGGTAGATGTGTTAGGAAATGGCCATCTTGGAAAGTGTTTCATTAATGGATGGTAATATGTTGCCCTTCTTCTAAAACCCCTTCCATCTCTATGCTATCAAATACTTTCTTTTTTATTCAGTTTTAATTTATGAAAGATAGAGATTTTATGTGGATGAATGGACCTTGGTTTGTGGGTAAATAGGGCTTGATTTATTTTCCCATGGGCTCAATTTTTTAATCTATATTCAATTGAATCAAATCTTTAGTTATTATATAATCCCCAATATGGGTAAGATTCTATAATCTTCCCTTAGCCTTGTGTGATCTTAGTCTTTTCAAATAATTAGTGAGTAAAATAGGATTCTTTGTTCAAATTAATGATTCAATTGAATCAAATATATATTTTTTAGAGCATGTGTCATGGTAGATTTATCTAAACCTTTACATCATTATGTTAAGATCTCATCGTCCCATAGAGTTTGGTCTCAATGTTTTAGTTTTAAATGTCTTTCGTTTAGATGATTCAAATGAAATAAAATTGATCATAAGATTGCCTCTTGTCTTGAGAAGAGTTTTATATGTGGGTAAATAATTTACTATAATGGAATATCAGAGATGATATGGCTAAATCCATTATATGAATTTCACTTTCTGAGTTTGAACTACATAATGTAGATTTAAAAAAGACTTCCATATAAATTTGGGAGAATCTAAATATGTTTTGTGGTGATAAAGTGATGAATGAAAAATACTCTCTAAAGATACACTTATTCAAATTGAAAATGAGTCAAGGAGTTGTTATGTCTAGTCATATAAATGATCTCAGATCTCTTATGAGGTAGGTAGTAGAAGTCAAATCTATAGTTGATGAAGAAGATGTAAAATCTATTTTGTTGAATAATTTTCATCAAAATAGAATAATGTTGTTTTCACTCTTCGTCAAATGACATCTCAATCTCTTGAAGATATGATTGCATCATTCTTAGGAGAATAAAAAAATTATTATCAAAAGATGAAGAAAAAACTATGATTTACTCAAAATATAATCAGAACAACCATAAAAAGAATAACGAATATGTGTAATGTTGTTATAGTAAGAAAAAAATCATAGACATCATGGAATTATAAAATTAGAGCTAATGATGTACTCAAGAGAAAACTCAAATCTAATGAAGATAATGTAATCATAAAAGGTGATCCAACAACTAAGGAATAGCCAATAAATGATGACATTATTTATAATTTTGAAAACTAGTTATAATAAGTTTCATCTGTAGGAGGATGAATGACACATGATGTTGGAGGACATTAAGCATCCTCTCTCTAACCACTACCATTGAGGCTACACCATGTTTTAGTGACATGTTTATTCCTATTTTTACTTTTTAATGTTTTCATACTTCTATTGTGTGCCCAATAAACCCCTACAACATCATTTATGAAATAGAATATTCCAAATAAACACTTTATGATGCAAGGAAAAGATATTGAGGTAAACTAGACATGGATGGAAGTCCAAGTAGTTCAAGAGATCTAGGAATCTAGAGGATCTATAATTTAGGAACCCAAGAGATGCGAATCATCCCATATAATTTAGTTTAATAAATACACAATTATGAGGGTAAAAAGGCAACTTTATGAAGTCATACCTAGTTTATGAAGTGTTTTCAGAGAGTAGTGATAGTAGAATATGTTTTTGTTTGACCCCATGTTAGCACTAAGGTGGGAAATGTTAGGTATATTTATATTAGTTCTCACATGGGTGAGTAAATATTATAATATTTAGATAAAAATTAACAATTGTGTTGGTTGAAAACTCACGTAGATAGAGACATGTAAGAGAATAAATAAGGAAGGTTAAATCTTGGGAGAGATTTATTCATTTGAAGATTATCCTTGACTCCTATCATGAAGGAGCTCAAAGAGATATTTATATTGTATTCCTCCATTTTGTTATATATTATCAAATAAAACTATATTATTTCTTTCATCTAACTCTATTTTTTTTGTAAGTGTGTAATTAGTACTAGAATTATTACATTGTACCATTGGTTTATATTAGTAATTTATGCATAAGATAACTAATCATTGATTTTGATGGAAACATTTGATAGTAATTTATCTTTGAATTTCTTAAATTCTCTTACATAATTAAGAGGGAGGTCATAGAACCATCTCAATTCATAGTCCTTCAAAATTATAGGAAATAAATTTGTTAATAGTTTTTCATTTTATGCATAGTATAAAAAAGTTTGATGTAATGATCCAATATTCTATTCGGGATCATCTTTACATTCATACAAATAGATACTTGGTTATATGAATCTTATTGGTAAAGGGTAATCTACTATCTTAGGGGTTCATGATTTATTGATAAATGTGTGTGAATTCATGGCATAAGCAACTCTCAATCCATGTATAATGTCATAAACATGAACATGGTATGTATAGTATTTATTTTTTACCTAATTCAGATTATCATTGAAATATTCAATGGGCCTTTCCTATTTAATCAACATAACACTAATACCCATATATGAAGCATCACAGTCTACCTAAAACACATTTTTAACAAAATAAATGTTATATATAACAAGAGATGAGCATAAAAAATTCTTATTGAGATTCAACATCAAGTATCTAAGATGCTACTATCAGTGCTATTCCTACGCCTATGCTCTAGTAACCTATGTGGCATCCACCCCAAATTTGGAGGAATTATTTGGCATTCAACAAATTCTATTTCCCATAAAAATATATTAAACATTTACCTATATAATGATGGATATAAATATTCCATTGATAATCTTACTAAATGAATATTCCTTTGAGTGAGTTTTTATAGCTCTACATGCCAAGATGTCGCAGCTACATGAAGGTGTATCTAAATCTAGTTATGTAATGGATTTAAACACTTTGATTGATAAGCCATTAATCATTGATATATTTTCTTAAAACGTTATCAATAGGATTCATAGCTCCAAGTATCTATTTATACAAAGGCAAAGATGATCCCAAATAGAAAAAAAGCTGAAGAAAATATTTGATAGGAAGGTCACTCCAAAAACATTCTAAGAAGGTGATCTACTTATACTTTGGGACATAATGCATGAGGAGAAGATAAAACAAGACAAGTTTGATTCCTTGTGGATGGGTTTATATTCCATTCACTATCAGACTAAGGAGCATACTTTCTTTTTGAGAGATCTAGATGGTGAAATAATTGAACTATTGGTCAATGGCAAACAGCTAAAACCCTTACTTTATTAAGTCCTTAACACGTGTACCATATTTTATAGTGTTTTGTTGATTTTTATTTCTTTTTATATTAACCTTATGATTTGGGCCTTGTTTATACAATTTCCTTTCATGTTTTTTATTGTGTGTTCATTTCTAGATCCTCTAAATCTATTTTTGTTCGTCTACAATGTTTTGTTGAGCCTTCCTAGATATTTGTTGAAAGTTGCTACCTCCTGACTTTGTAGCATAATTGATTGGCACTTAGTCTATTGTTATGTGTTTCTTTTCACACCTTCAAGGGGTATGCATCCTTGAGTGGGAGACAATACTAGTGACCAAAATTGAATTGAAGTAATTGGGCCCTTATCAAGTGTAAATGACTATGTCCTTAGCCTAAGTTCCATTTCCAAGTGTTCCCTTCAAATTTCAAGTTCATCTAAAAATTAGATAAGTCCTAATATGATCTTTGATTAGTTAATGTGTCTTTACATTAGAATTTTTTGATCTTTTTTACATGAACACAATGATAAAAGAAAATAGGTCTTCAGGTTATTTGTCTCAGACAAAAGGTCTAAAGATTTATTATTATTGGATATTTTCTCCACTACAAAAGGTCCAAAGGAATATAATATCTTGTTTTTCATCTGACTAAGTGTTTCATAAAAATCTAAAGGGTCATTTGGTTTATACTTTTTTCCCATGATAAAATTTTTGAATGGCACTTGCCCTTCAGGTATTTTTCTCACACAAAAAACATGACAAAAATCTAATATTTTGTAAAAGGTCCAAATTCTTATTTATTTCAAACTTTTTGTCCATGATAAAAAGTCTAAAGGTCACTTACCCTTTGGGCATTTTAACTATGCAAAAAGCTTGAAATCAATGTAAGGACTTATTTATTTTAGCCAAAGTATCATAAAAAAAACCTGAAGGGTCATTTTCTTCAGGCATTTTGCCCTTGAAATGTTTTTGAAGGATACTTTTAGAATACCCAGAGGACATTTATAAATAAGTTTGAATGGCATTTTTAAGATATCTAAAGTTCCATTTCAAAAGACCAAAGGTAAATTATATAGGGAAAGTACCATTAATAAAACATCTGAAGGGTATGTTCAAACGGCTGAAGGGTAATTTTGGAAAAATTGCTATGGATCAAAAGTCCTATTTCATTTGGATACTTTACCCAAGAAAAAAGTATAAAATAATTGAATTTATTCAATAAAATTACCAGTTCAATTTTTATGAAGAAATTATTTTAGATAAAATGTCTAAAATAATTACCCTGATGAGGATAAAAGGAGCTAAGTCTAAAGTCCTCTAAACAAAGTGTAAAGATCCAATTCCTTAAAAAAAAAGTATAAAATACCAAAATACTTCAATAAAATTATCTTGAACATTTTGTCTAAAATAAATGTCCCCATAGAATACCTAAAAATTTTATTACAAGATAATTATTCTGAAGAAAATCCTAAAGTAGAAGTGTCAAAGATAGAGGGACCAAAAATAAAAGGCCTGAAAAGAAAACAATAATGCACAAGATAAATACCTAGAAAAAATTACTATGGAACAAAGTCCCCAGAAAAAATCCAAATTACAAATGTGACAATCTTTTAGACATATTTTAATAGGCACACAAGATCAACTTTAAGATGCAGGGACTAGCCATTGTGAATCAAATTTTCCAAGATAGTCATGTGAGCATCAATTTTAAATCCTATAAACTAGCCATTTATTTAAAAATGGAGGTAAATACAATGGCACATGTTTATGTGGAGGAAGATGATTAGAAAATGCATAATCAAATCTAAATAGTCAAAGGAACCCAAGATAAGTGCAGGTATGACAAGTGTCAAGCTCATGGGGCATGATTGAAATATTGAGCACATTCTTAGAGATTAAAAGTGTGTTTAAGTGTACACTATCTGATCTATAGGACATATTGAGTCATGAATTTTCAATGAAGCCTCAACTAAACATAGGATTGCCTCTTGGAAAGAGTACGTTAGCCTATAAAAATTGATATAGTAGGATACAGAGAGCCCACAAAGCTACTAAGTGGCACCATTTCAACATAAGACTTGTAGATATCCAATGGTTTTTAGCCCTTTGGATTAATATCAATAACATGTGCTTGATCAAGCGAGAAGATCTAATGGTGTGAGCTAAGATGAAATTTTCAAAAGGATTGAAACTAATAAGAGAATGACATGTACCTAGATTATAGCCAATGAAGTGGCCTAGTTAGATCTAAGGTGCAATGCTAGGTGTCAATATGTGGGAAGCTTCGGTTCAAAATTTAAATTTGATGTCTCTTTCTTGGTCAGGAAATGAGTTGAAGCACAAAATATGGTCTATAAGAGGTTTCAAAGTGAATATTTCAAATCATGATCATACATCATTTTCTATTTCATTTCTTAACTGGATCATTCTTGAGCCATCATTATAATAACATGGTGTTTCATAGTGTGAGTAAAGATAAAAGATAGTTGTCCAGGGGGTTGCAGTTGTGCAAGAAAATATTCACCAGCATCTCTACGAAGTTGTACACAAGTAAAAATTTTGTTTGGCCCTTGACCATGAATATTCTCCCTCTAGCTCGAATGAACATATTTTTAGCCATGAAAATCAATGAATTTGTTGTAAATCTATATCCTTAATTATAGAGGTAGTTAGTGTAATTATTATTTTCTTTCAAATGGATGAAGAATTTAGGTGTGTCAAAGGATATATTCTAGCTAAAAATATCTGAGTAGAGTGAAAGACTTGTTCTATAATTTTCCATGTTATGACCAATAGTTCTAGTTTTAAAAAATGTATAATTAAGGTTTTTATCCTTTATTTTATGTTTGTTGTTGGTTATTATAGGTCACTATTTTAGGTTTCCATTTTCCCTAAGTCTATGTTCAACATAATTTTTTTGGGATCAATTGTTGTGTGTAGATCTTATCTCCCTTGCTAAGGTGGTTGCATCTGTACAACCAGTAGTAAGATTTGAGAGCATGTTTATGTCTCCCTTGTCAAAATAATAATTGTACCATGCTTGTCCCCATGGCATCATTTTGACATGTTAATGTTTTTAATATTTATTTTCAAGTCAATGGAAGATATTTATGGTTCTTTATTGTATCATGTTAATGAAATGGAATAATATGTTTTAAAAGTTTTGTTAATTGGATATTTGGGATTGTATGCATTACTGGTTGTCATTATCAACATGTACCTAGGTTATAAATCCCTTTCTACAATTATATTTAAAAAAATCTCATTGAATACCTCTTAAGGGAACCCTGGGTTCACTAAATTAACAAGAGAAAGTATTTAAGATTCTAGTTTTAGTGTATGTTCTAGTAACTTATGGATCATTTGATGTTTACCATTATCTTACATTTGAATTTTTCTACATATTAGCTATGAAATATTTTTATGCAATACTACCAGACACCCTATTATTTAGAATCCACCATCATTCCACCCTTTCTTTTATAATTATCTAACTTGTCCTACCCTATCCTACCCTACAAATAACACACCCTATTTCATATTATAAGTATTACTTACTTTGAAAATGTATGAGATAGTGCATATTTGAAAAGTGTTTTGAATTTGTGCTTAAAATTTTTGTGCTCATGTTTTCTATTTGTCCCCTATTATTGAATACTTTATAAAATGAAGATTGAGGTCATCCCTTCATTTTTCTTTGGTAGCTTGTGTCTAACATAGAGTATTTGTGCATTTTATGTGACAACCATTCATGGGTGAAGTGTGTAAACCTTGTTTTGATCTAGTCATATTTGTACCTTGTGCCAAGAATCCCCATGGAGATTGAATTTAGAAATTCCTCCATGTGAGTAAGCTAGCCTATAGGTTCTCTCACTTTAGTTCAGATAGAGCCAAAAGTAGAAGACATTTAACCATACCCTCTATAGGTACCCCTTAATCATTTTCTACATTTGATCTAATCTCGATGCAAAACCCTTCTCTAGCTACAATAACATTACAGTGCATTTTTCATCATTGATTGTCATTTTACTTCAAGTGTGCAAGGTCAAGTGTACAAGGTGTATAAATAGAAACCAATATAACCCTAAAAATAATATCTAGAATTTCAAAGCAAATGAGGTTTTCTTCTACATTTACATGTGTTATTGATTTTGAGGATCAATAAATTAAATAAATAAAATACAGTCATAGGTTAATATATATTCATTGTTCCCTAATTCCATATAGGTTAGTATTGATCAATAGGTCAATATCAAACACTGATATTTACTTAATCCTTCATAACCAACTCAATGTAGATCATGAATCAATTATATGACCAAATGAACCATAGGTGATCTTATAATTTATATTATTTATATAATACAATAAAATTGAAATATTCAGCTACAAACTCTAACTATAGTACTATATTTAATAAATTTTATATTTACCATATTTCATTATGAAACTTGAAGATTCAACAACACTCTCTTACATTTAGATTTCTACATGAATTCCATATCAATTTATCCTAATTAAATTTAAATATCTATTTTAACTATATTAATCTTGCCTTTAAATATAATTTTTGGTAAAACATATTGGTGAACCTATAAATATATAGAATAGTCCATAGACCTAGGTTTCCCCTTAGGTATTCATCCTCCCAAAGTTTTAAATTTCATCCTTATGGTTTTACATTTCCATTATAGTTTTTAATATTCTTTAATAATTCACATTTATCATGGAAATTTTGAATGATAATTATTCCTTAACATAAGTAGTTAAATTATTATTTTCATATTGTTTTAGATGGATAGTGTATCTTATTTGGATTAGCTAAGTAAGCAAATGGGTAAGAAATATCAAATATAAATACACTAATAAGGCTAAAATTATCAATGCATAATATAAAGCCTTCCTCCAATCCTATTTTTTTTAAAATTCAATTAGAGATACTTTTGATTAATATTAGAAACCAAAGGCTTACATGCATCCATCAGTTTTTCCTATCATGGATTCTACAAAATTCACTATTCACTCTATTAATAAATTTATCATGAATATTAATATTGATTAAAAAACTAATAAATATAAATAATATATGTCTAAAAATGAAAAATTAGTTGAATATATTAACATAAACCACATAAAATCAAACTATATATAGAAAGAGATGAGTATAAAAAAGTCTACTCAAGATTCAACATCAAGTATCTAGGTCATTACTATCATTAGTATTCATATGCCTATGATCTAGTAACCTATGTGGCATCCACCCAAAATTTGGATGAAGCATTAGACATTAAGTAAATTCTAATTCCCATAACTACATAAAAAAATATTTACCTCTCCAATGATGGCTACAAATATTCCATTGATAATCCTGTTGAATAAAAATTACCTTGAGTAATTTTTTATAACTCTGCATACCAAGATGTTGTAGCTAAATGAAGTTTTATCAAAATCTAGTTAGGTCATAGATTTAAAAAATTTGATCAATAATCCATTAATAACTAATATAGTAGCTTACCCTTTACCAATAGGATGCGTAGCTCCAAGTATCCATTTATACAAAGGTAAAAATGATCCCAAATATAATATTAGATCATTCCATGTAACTTGTTTGTTCTATGCATAAAATAGCATACTATTGACCAATTTAGTTCCTTAAAGTTTTATGGACTATGAATTAAGAATTTTATATGATCTCTCTCTTAATTATGTAAGATAAGTCAACCCATTGGCTAACCAATTAATATCAAATGTCTCCATCAACATCGATGAGTAGTTATCATATGCATACATTACTATGTTTAACCAAGGGTCAAATGAACCTATCAATAAATACATGATTTTATAAAAATTATGATATCCAAGATGAAAAATGTTATGGAAAATAAAGGATTAAAATATATCCTCAATCGAAGTTTTATATAACCACTCCATGATTCAATTATATTAAATATGTTCAAATTATTTAATGAGTTATGTCATATAGTTAGAGATAAAAAAATCAATTTAATTTATATGAATAAAATTAAAGATACATAAATAAACCTAGATAAATAGTTTTAAAATTAAATTTAATTATAAGGTTAAAACAAGTGGTAACAATAATGAAATGAAGATTGTAATCAATGTAACTTCATAACCTATAAACCAGTTAAAACAAATAGATCCATCATAGAGGTTATTTTAATGATTACTATTACCTCCTCATGTGATATTATATACTATATAATTATCACACTTATTCATCTATATCCAAATATAAGTAGTCATAGGCTACAGAACTATGACTATAATGCATAGATTTTAAGTATCAAGAAAATGTGAGAGATTAAATTAATAGATGTTTAAAGCTCAAACATAAGATACAAGATATTATAGATTATAACATTATATTTTTTGGGACTCACATAGAGGAATATTAATATCTAAATAATGGAAATAAAAATTTAAGATTTTTATTGATAATTTTCAAAGGTACTTTATGCTTTAAAAATGTATCCTCTACCTAGAACATATAATCATACAATTAATACTATAATTAGTACACTTAGTAATATTATGACTTAGTCACCTATGATCACATTAAATGAGAACCAAATATTTTATCATGATTCAAATTTTTATGAATTATTCACTCAATCCTACATTGATGAATAATTGTTACATAGTGTAATAATTGATAATGGTTAGAGTGAGAACATTGCGTGATGCCACTTATGAAAGTGATGAACATAGTGCTATGAGATTAAATTGGTATATTTATGATGGTTTATTTTTACGATATTTTTATTTTCATTAAGATAAATAATGGTACTCAAGGAAATTAAGAATGGTATAGGAACATATAAGGAAAAGCTTTATGAAAACATTAAGAATTGTAAGCTTATATAAAATAGTTTTGTATTATTTATATTTGTACTTTTACAAGATGGTGTTATAATTCATCAATAAAAGGTATAAAAAAAGATTGAGTGAACTATTTAAAGAATCATATCATAGGAAATATGTTTTAATGGTTTAGTAATTTTTTACATAGATTTCATTAAACATTTTAGTGGTATTGATGCACCAATAATAGATTTCATCAAGGGAAAATATTTATTGTGGATAAGGCAAGAAACATAAAACTTTTAATATCTAAATATGAAGGTGGAAAAAAATTGTTTTATCATTAATATAAATTAATAATGTTTTTGAATTAGATTATGATGTTTCATATGTGGTTATTGTTGTTCTATTGAGTCAAGAAGTAAGGCCCATAGCATATTTTAGTTATAATTCAAATGAGGTAAAACATAATTAATTAACATATTATGTTGAAAATAACTCAATTATACATTAATTAAGAAAATAGAGGTTTAAGTTGGCACCTAAAGAGTTTATCCTATTTACAAACCATGAGGCCTTGAAGTATACGAACAATCTGAAGAAAGAAGTAAAATAGAAGACATGCAAGGTGGGTGTATTTATTTTAAGGATATACATTTCTTTTGAAATATAAATTATGAAATATGATGTTTTTATGAGGAAATTAGTATTGAAAATATTTTGGCAAGTGAAGTAGTTGGATTTGATTTTGTTAAGGAATCGAATGATACTAATCCAAATTTTTGGAAGGTAACTAAACAAATTACGATTAAATTAGTGAGTGAGACATGTAAAATTCATGATGAGTATATTATAAAATATGGTTATTTATTAAATTTAAAACCATTATGTAATCCAATTAGTTCTATGAGAGACAATATTTCAACAGAATTACACAATGGTGGTTTAGGTGGACTCCTTGATGAGAATAAGATAATAGCTTTGGTGGAGGAGAAGTTACTTTGGCCAAATATTAAGGGATATGTGTCAAGGTATGCTTCAAGATTTAGGATATTCCAATTGGATAATGACCATATATAATAACATAGGGTTATATATTCTATCACTAGTACCAAGAGGATGTTGGACATATTTTAGTAGGGGTTTAATATTATGGGTGAAAAATTCTTAGAGAAGTAATGATTGAATATATTTTTTTAGATATACTTATAGGGTGGTATATTTCATGACATATAATAAAACTAATAATGTCATTATATTATTAGTTATGTATTTAAACACGTTGTGAGATTACATGGTGTTGTGAAAATAATTACATAAGATAGGGATACAAAAATTTGAATTCACTTTTTGAGGTCTGTATGGAAGAAGATACAAAATAACTAAAATTTTATATTTCAAAAAAATAAATAAACATATGGACAAATAAACTACTAAATTTGGGCTTGGGAAGTCTATTGAGATGCATAGTTAGAGACAAGACAAAGTAATGTGACTTTGTTTTAGTACAAAATTAATTTACATATAACAATTTTGTGAATAGATCAATGGATAAAAACTATTTAATTTTTTTAATTGAACAAATCATAAAGGTGATTTATATTTGGTGTTGTTATTAATTTGATAAATAATTTGTGATGAGGCAAAAGAATCTGTAGACCATATGAAACAATATAAAGAAGTAAAAACAAAGATACATGAAAGCAATGAAAGGTATATAAGGAAACAACAAATGTAACAATAATGACAAATGCATTTGAATAAAGACATTTCATGATGGTGTATTTTATAAAAGAAAATTTTTACCAAGGAACATACTGCAAGATGAACTACAAGAAGATTGGTCTGTGTATAATTGTGAAGAGAATCAATGATAATGCTTATGAGATAAGTTTACAATATTTTTTCATATTTATCAAATATTTAATGTCTCATATTTATATTATTTTCATATAGAACATGATGAATAAAAAAATTTAAATAAGTGTATTTTAAGAAACATGTACCTAAAAATATGACATAAAAGATAGTGCTTGTTATAGATAAGAAGATAGTGAACACAAGATAAGACATCTATAATAAGAACAAAAATCTTGGATTTCATAATGGTAGTTAAAAATAATTAACAAGAATAAATTTCACCAGTATAATTAGGGAGACATATAGGAGATAAATTATTATCAAAAAGAGGAGAATGATGCACATACCTATGTTTCATTTTCAATTCATTTTGATTTGGGAATCTATTTGAGATTATTTTGTTTTCATGAATATCTTGTATAATAGAATTCATCCATATAAATTGGATCCAATAATGGTTTTTTTACATCTATTTTGAAGACCATAACTAGCCATATAAGGGTCTAAAATAATACTTTAATATCTTAAGTGATTTTCTAAACATAGGCATTAAATATTTTAACAACCAGGCATGTACTTGATTTTAAGTTTCCCCATTAGTTTTAATTTTCTAATTAGGCAATACATTTTTTTTGGCCCATCCAATATTTCTTACAAATACTTGTAAAAATTGTGTCTCTCTAATCCCATGCAAAAGATACTAAAAAAAAAAATTTCTAAAAATAACATGGTTAGTTAACTCCATAGTTTTTGATTTATTTAGTTTTCTTAATTTTACATTTCAACTCATATTTTAATTTTTCATTTATTTAAATACTATTATTTAATTATTTTAATTATTTCATGAATAATAAAAAAATATTAGTTTTCCTAACATTTTGAGTAAATTGTGCCTATAGAAAAATTGCCTTAATAGTTTTAGATTTTATCACAAGGCAAGTGTTTTATATAGAGTTAGGTTTTCAAGATAAATAAAGATGAATATAAACCCATGCACATTTAAAACTCATGATATTTCATAAAATACCTATCTATATTAGAAGATGATGATATATGATGGCACACAAAACATATCATAGGGAAAACTATGGTATTAAACAAATGTATTTGGTTACCACAGGTGTCAAAGAATTATCAAACTCATAAAAGAATGCTCAGATATCCATTTTAAATTTTAAACAACCACACACACATTATATATCATTAATAAATATAACACAATAAAATAGAAATGAATTTAATTGAAATAAGTTAAACATTATATCTTCATGGTCATCTATTTATAGCTATAGAAATAAATATATCATACCCTACAAGTTACATTCATAGTTTTTAAACTTAGATACAAATTATATAGTCTAAATTATTTCTCTTTTTATCTTGTTTGGACCACATTAATCTGAAATATGATAAAACAAAATAGTGAACTTGTTCCTTGTCTTCAACACATCAAACCCTATGTTTTCATTTGAGTTTATTTCTATTTTCTTAGGATTACATTCTTATGTGTTAGGGTTTTAGACATAATTTTTGAGCTCCCGCATCCTATATTCAAAATCTAAAATTTAACTCTTTTTACATAGGCATTCACACTCATTTTCCTATTAGAGTTTAGTCTATTAGGGTTTTGACATGGCCTCATACATATAAGTATCATATCTAATTAAAAAATAGAATTATTTTCATGTTAAAGACATTTTAAAAAATTAGTACAAAGTTGATGGTGTCTTCCAATAAAAATTGCCAGATACATATACATATACCAAATTATATAATTTAATAAAAAGGATTTATAAAAATTGGATTTACAAAATATAATTTTTTTATATTATATATAAGTATTTTAAATATGTATATATAAAAATTCAATTCTACCTCCTAACCCAACTTCTTTTCAATTTTGTAGGAATATTTTTAATATTTAAATTTTTTGAATAGAAACATTGGTTAAGATAAGTTGAAGAGAAATATTCATTGACATGGAAAGATATACAATCTATAAATTAAGATTATATTCCATTTTCATGCCCCAAGAACATTACTATAGAAAGCAAACAAGTGTTTTAAAACTGATTCCTGTGCTTTAAATCTATATCATCAGTTTGATTTTTCCCATATGTTATCCTAATCAATGTTATTATCTTTAACTAAAACAAAGAAGGCTTAGAATTTTTTGTAAATTTGGTCTTATTCATTGGTGAATAAATGGAGAAAATGAGATAAAATAGTTTTCAAATGACAAAGAAACTAGAGCTAATAATAAATTTTGTCA